>RANY01001218.1:0-10270 GCA_009805235.1 Neurospora pannonica FGSC 7221
TCGACGTCGAAGAACGGAAAAGAAGAGCATTTGCCGACGTCGACGAATTTACGGTAACAACACATGAGCGTTCGCTTTGTAAGAAGACCAAAGGCCAGCGAGAACGCGCGTGGTGTCTATGGAACAGGTATGTACCTTATCATTTTGCTGTTTTCTTTGATATTGCGTACTAATGCTTTTTAGATTTGTCACAGATGTGTTACAATTAACACAAAAAGAGGCTGATAAGGTTTGGTTTGGCGTGTGCCAAAACAAGAAAAAGTCCATTGCTATCTGCAAGAGCTTTCTGGCCGACTATACACGCTATGTGTGACGAACGGCAGTCTGATCTGCCTAAATGAGATAGCTGAAGGTAGTAAACTATCAGAGTCGTTCGGTGAAGCCAAAAGGTTCACAACAAGTATGCGTGCGTGATACTAGTCTCGGTGATAAAGATCAATTGACTACTGTCGAACTATCTGACGATCTGCGTTCTCCAGTCGTCCTTTATAGTCTGTCATTGTGAGCCGTTCCGTCCATGGGCTCACTTGGTCGTGAGCTGGTCCGGCCGGCGGCTCACTTGGTCGTGAGCTGGTCCGGCCGGCGGCTCATCCGTCCGTGAGCTGTCCCGGCTAGCGGCTCATTACCATGAGCCGTTCGCCGAGTTGTCTCATTCCACGTGACCCTTGCTCCTGTTGGTCCTTATCTAAGTGTGGCTATCTATTGGTCCGAGGGGTTGGTTTGTAACACTATGCAAGATGCAGGCGTCTGTMTATAGACGGTACCGAGGAACAGAAGCAGGTACCAACAGTTCAATCAGTAGTGACTATTATTGCTTTATGGAAGCATATAGTAGCTCAAGCTGATGCTGTAGTGCTCGCGAAGAGAAGGGATCATGATTCAAATGAAGATTCAGACGAAGGTTCCGAACAATGGACATTGCTTGGCAACCGTGGGAAGGCCCGTGGAGAGGTTATCCAGGTAGATTCCCTCCTTACCCGTACCGATACTGTGTACTGACATTTYTTCTCACAGTGGATCCAATCAACTCTTGCACAAAAGTTCAACCTCWCATGCAAACAAACATTTRAGAAAACCGAAGCCACMACAGAYGATGTTCTGCTTATTCTTAGCACTTTGTGGGAACGCGCAGTCGATATACCCTGTGATCCTAGATGTCGTCTTGCCTTTCATACATTGGTGCTTATAGGAAGCATTGGCTTTCGGCCCGGCACTTATGAGAACATGCTTTATCGACAAGTCAAGCTACTTGTCGTTCGCGATCCGGATACAAAACAGSCAAGGCTTGTTGCTGAGAYCACGATCAATCAAAACAAGCTATCGGCTCAAGCTCGGCAACAATGGTGAGTCCTTCAATTCCCTTGATGTTTCTGATTGTGCCGCCTGATTGATTGTGCCGCCTGATTGATTATGCCGCCCGATTGATTGTGCCGCCCGATTGATTGTGCCGCCCGTCTGGTTGTGCCGTCTGGGCGTGCGAAGAATTCATGTGATTCTCCTTTGAGACTCGACATCTCGGTGTGCGGTTGCGATCAGTGGGGCGGTATTGCGGACCGGGCGGGTAGTCAGGCACCAAGGATGTGGGGCAGTCTCAGCGGGGCGGTCCGCCGGAGGGGAAAAAGTGGCTGACAATTTTGGGAACGCCTGTCATGAGAGACTTGGTCTCAAGCTGTCTTCCCAGTGTTTTTCCCGGACATAAAAAGCACATTTACTAGCAGGATGCTTACCGAGTACCTATGCCTGATTTTCCTGGAACCCAAAACGAACGCCCCGAGATTGTGGGGTATCATTCATTACCCTATCACGTGGTAATCGAAGTGTGCCGTAGGTTGCAGATGATACTGTGCCTGAAAAAGCTTGTTCGGCACGGCCCGTATGCAACCAGGACGGCTGGCTCCGCATACTCCCCACCCTACCCTTAGTTCCACTTAGCGGAGCCGAAGCAGTCATCGCCAGAACACAAATACTACCCTCCTCCTACATCACCAGCGTGCCTTCGAACTTTGACCTCATTGCTCTAATTGCTTAGCCCAGTCGGAGACCTGCATGTCCACTCGCCACACTTGCTCAGCTAGGCAGTGCGATCTCTAATTGCTTAGCCCAGTCGGAGACCTGCATGTCCACTCGCCACACTTGCTCAGCTAGGCAGTGCGATGCGCTTCCGGCCACACGTACATAGTGTACTCACGTACATGCAATTGTCCTCTTCCACATGCCTGCAACCTCCACAGCTTTCAAGGGTCCTCTTCATTTTCCCACTTGACACAGTACCCACTTGACACAGTTCGTCTCTCAATTCTCCTTTCTCAACTCTACGACGACACGGTAGCTGCATACCCTATGTCCACCATACTGCATCCCGCAAACTGCCCTGGCCATGGAGCTGGATTTCCTGAGTGACCCGGAGGACTGGTCCGACTTCGGCCAGATGAATGTCGATGAGGACAMATCGACACCGGACGAGGCCTCAGCGCTGCGCGAGTTCGTACAGGCCTACAACACCCCAAGCGCCCTGGCCGCGGAGGAGACAGCTCGCAAGCTCATGTCGCTAAATGAGGACCGCGTGCYATGYGATGGCGACTTCGACAAGGGCCAGCGAATTGCCTGGCTGCTATGGGATGTTGGCATCAATATGGCACAATATCAAGTCGCTATCCTGGTAGTTGCCGACGCCGTTATGGCCCTTCCCCGCTTAGACGCGACACCTSAGCAGGAAGTCCRGTTCRGGGAGGAGAAGCTAGAGCGGTGGAGGAAAATGGAGGATTTTTGGGATATCTGGAACMATACCTACMGCAGTATGTATTCCAGCGCACACTCGCATTGCCTACCTACCTATTGACTAACAAAATTGGGACAGGATACTGGGAGTATCGGTATCCTGCCGATCGGCTTGATAGTGGCAATGGATTCCCCGGCTACGTCYGGGCTAATGCATTCATGGCCCATTATCTTGTGATGCATCCTCCCGACTTGCACTACACTATGGAGCTCAGTAGAGCCYTCAGACAGATGATATTTACCCTTGAGCGGCATCCGTGGGACTATGCCACTGCGAATCTGAAGGCGATCGGGATCACTAGTCCTGTCTCCCTCYGGTCGTTTGCGGTTCACGAGGCCCATATTACYATGCTTAACGTGAGTCTAACCTCCCCATGAAGCTGCAAATTGCGCGCTAACAGAAGAACTAGACCAACGTTCACGGCTTGGTCCCATTTCTTGTCATTGCCGGGGATGTCATGTATCGATACACGGACAGAGAGATGCTAGCTMGGAGGTTCGCAGAAACACATCAAGAAAACCATCGGCACAACACAAGGGAATACTGGCAGTCGTTGTGGCAGTCGATGTACAGATCTTATCCTAATGTTCCTCCCGAAATCCCCCTGTGGAAGGGCGACGTATGGCTGACGCGGGACAGGTGRGCCTTTTGGAAGGAAAGACTTGGATGGATTTCAGAGCAGAGCGAGCTCTTGCAAAGGACTCGGGACGAGGCAAACATGCTTGTGCAGCTAATGAAGGAGATTGAGAGTYGTGAGGCGTAAACACTCTCAACCGCAATCGAACTCGTTCAGAGCCCTTGGCTCTCCAAAAGCCACCTGACTCGGTCTCTTCGACTCGAGCCTGCCCTCAAGGCGTCTYGGCCCCCACCCCAGGAACGTATTTTGATCCCACCACGACGGGGCCACGGGACTTCGATAGACATAATACATTACTGCCTTCCAATCCAAGTTGRTGCCTTGACGCTATTCTCCAAAATCCCACTTCAGCCTTGGCTAGGTAGCTTTATTCGGCATTTGTCGCCGACAACCACTGTTCTRGTTTGCAGATGTCRGTCTTGCAGGGGRGTTTGGTTCCACAACCCGAACCAACAAGACGGTGCTGGCCCACCGAGGCACCTGCAGGTAGGGTACCTTACCTTAGTCTATCGTACGAGAYCCCTCCAAGTTTGYAACCTTCCTAATACTGCATAGTTAGAGAYCTTGCATACACTTCTAGGGCCGCTTATACYCATGAATTCACAGTAGGCAGACAGAGCTTCCATTACAATGTTTTGACTGGCTGGCGCGGAGTATGGGTTAGGGCTCCCCGTTTATGCTTACTCTAGACTCGTGGTACCTTATATGCGCAAATGGTCCCTAATCCAGCATTGGACAGCAGTGGTTGCGGGAAAGGGAAATAATAGAGGTATGATCCAGTCAGAATTTACCGTCACGACGATAGCTAGAGGAATGGCCCACTCCCCCTAGTAAAAAATCATCCCGGTCATGAGAATCGGGACAGTGCGATATCCATGTCACAGACAARCACGTTTTTGCTTAGGCGGATTCGACTTTGGCCACCGGCGGTGTTGAAAATGCGCCCGACTCGGCCAAAATCAGATGTAAGTAGGCGCACRGTATTGCATGCGTAGTATCACCCAGGCCTCGACCGCTTGTCACTTCGGCTAAGCCTGCTGCTAACGCTGCGTAGGTAGTAGACCGTAGAGAGTTCCATAGCAGGCCTATGCCCATGTCTGCCATTTTTCCAACATTGTAACTTGTATAGGTTAGAGGACCTCCACCTTCTACAATCGATTCGCTTACATACGAAGACCTAGGATTATAYCGGGCCGTAAGCTCTCTGTCACTTTTCAATACACCACCTTATAGCTTCGACATCTATCCACGTTATCCTACTCCRTCGTCGGAGAACCCAACCATACCGTGATATRGACTGTACTCGCTGTGCATGTAGAAGCCACCGAAGAGGTATGGGAGCGGCGGGACTGGAARGAACCAGAACTCCACCACCTCGCAAGCGTTGTGAACAATCCACGCAGAGCACCTCCAGTCGGGATCTTGCGAGTATTCYGATGCCGAAACTCCGTTCAGATGAGCRGTTAAAGGATTGCTCTGTGGAKGTGGCTAATATCAAGAGAATATGACACAGAGTCAGCGTACGGTTATAAAAGGGTCCTAGCCAGCCAGTCGACCATGATCTTGAGAMGTCCAGCATCCTCTTCCTCTGCATCACCCAGTMAGTGGTGAACAGCAACAGCGACGATGAGGGCATCACAATTGCTCGCAGCCGCAGCCGCAGCCCTGCTTGGGCCTTGCGGAGTGTCAGCAAGATCCGTGTTTGCACACTTCATGGTATGTCATCTCCCTGGGATCGTGGACTGATAATAAGGCTAACCAAGCTCTCTGTAGGTTRGGAATGCTGGCAACTACACTTCAGACGACTGRACAACAGATATCAAGCTGGCTCGAAAGGCTCACATTGATGCCTTTGCTCTAARCATTGCCTACAATGAAGCCAACATCGAATCAATCCTGCCCACGGCGTTTTCGGTGGCCTATAACCTGGGATTCAAGCTGTTCTTCTCCTTTGATTATGCTGGCAACGGCCCATGGCCCAAGGACGCCGTTGATTCCCTCCTGGCCACGTATAGGGCTCTTCCRGCATATTTCATGTACAAGGGCATGCACCTTGTCTCGACCTTCGAGGGCCCAGATAGCGCCGATGACTGGATCGACCTCAAGAATACTCACAACGTCTTCTTCATACCAGATTGGTYGTCATTGGGGGGCCAAGGAGGCCCTGACAAGAGGCRGTGGCGTTGCCGATGGGTTGTTCAGCTGGGCAGCCTGGCCCTGGGGACCTCACGACATGGACACTTACACCGACGCGTCATATTTGCAGTACCTGAACGGCAAGCCTTACATGATGCCCGTATCACCTTGGTTCTTCACCAATCTTCCCKGCTATGGCAAGAACTGGCTTTGGAGAGGTGATAGTCTGTGGTACGACCGCTGGGTGCAGGCATCATATAACAAGACAAGCGCGGATTTGATTGACAATACCCAGTTCATTGAAATCATTTCATGTGAGTATATTCAGTGATCCGGAAAACAAGCCCCTTTCAAGATTATGCTCTGACTTTTCGATACCTACCTAGGGAATGACTACGGCGAGTCCCATTACATTGGCCCTCTTTACGACAAGGCTATGGAGGCATTTACCATTGGCAAAGGCCCCAGCAACTTTGCTGCAGATATGCCGCACGACGGATGGCGTCTCTTTCTGCCGTATGTGATTGACCTATTCAAGACRGGTACGGCTGCGATAACAGAGGAAGGCCTCACGGCTTGGTAAGTATACTTCTATGCAGCACATACTCCGTAGCAACATGAGGTCGACCATGCTGACCCTGGGTTCTAGGTATCGATTGTCGCCGGCCGCAGCTTGCGCATCGACCGGTACCACAGGCAACACGGCTAGCCAGCTCCAAATTGAATTTTCGCCAAGCGACATTGTGCAGGACAAGATCTTCTTCTCGGCTCTTCTCGCATCCGAGGCCACTATCAGCGTCACTGTTRGCGGTATCGCACAACCAGGAGCGTCTTGGTGAGTAGCTCTGTTTTGGTAATGTTGATATAAAGGAGATGGCAAGTACTAACTGATGCTCAGGATATACAAACCGGACGACCATATTGGCATCTACCACGGTAGTGTTCCATTCAGTGGCACCGGCACCGTCGTTGTTACACTGAGCCGCAACGGAGCCATGATCGCCCAGATCAACGGCAAGGACATCTCGTCAGGATGTACCAGCAGTCTGTACAACGCCTGGGTCGGTTCCGATACCGTGTCTGGCAGTTTATCCCACTCCGTTAACCCATCTCTGCCCATCTCCCAACAGGCATGTATCAACGGCACAGGAGTGAACAACTTCGCCGGTCTCTGCGGCTTCGCCTGCCAGTATGTAAGTAGACGCTCCCGGAGCCTGTCTATTCTGGCACTATGAATGGTCCTAACAGAGTCATAACCTCATAGGGTTACTGTCCTGCCACTGCCTGTACATGCCGACAGATGGGCAAGGYRATCAAAGAGCCACCCGCAACGGGGRTGATTGGGTATCCGATTTCCGGTGAAGACGCGAGTTACTCGGGCCTCTGCGCGTTTAACTGCAACCACGGATATTGCCCTTCGGGTGCATGTGGCACCACCYAAGTTCCGCTTACAATCCCGGGCGTATCCGACTTTGCTCCTYCAGCTTGCCGAGCTGGAACAGGAACGGGGGCTCTGGCCGGTCTATGCAGCTTCAGCTGCACGTATGGTTAGTCCATATCCCCAGGAGCCTAACTCTGACTAGAGGTACATACCTTATGTCTATGGCGTATTACTGACTGTCCAAACCACCTCAACTAGGATTCTGTCCGAAGAACGGTTGCACCTGCACAGAACAGGGCGCTTTGATTGACGCACCAGTTAAGGTTGCTGTGACAGGGAAGCCTGTTGCTGGGCTCGAGGACTACGGCCTGTGCGATTTTGTATGCAGCCATGGCTACTGCCCAGATGTCTGCATCGGCACYRGCGGCGGCAGTTCTGGCGATGTMTACTATCCTCCAAGTATCTGGAAAAACTCTCAGCCCAAGATTCCATGTCTTCCTCCTTGCAAGGTCATACTTCCGCCTTATCCCATCGGCTCGACGACCACGATCACTTTTCCCCCGCTGGTCACATCGGTCTGGACTAGCTCGGCYGGTCACACGGGCACGAAGAGGACGACGGTCACTCTGGCACCGTTGGTAACGGACGAAATTCCTTTTTGGCCCATTACTGTCGGCACTTCCATCACCACACCAGTTACTGTATTCCCACTCCAGAGCTTCATGCCACCTTCGGTAGTCATCACGCTGAGCGGCAACGAGGCGACATTCTCACCTGTTCCATCGGGCAGYGCAACGCCTGCGCCCTCTTTCCCTGGGACCGCCCACCCGGTCACAATCCAACCTCAGGCTACCAGTTCCGTACCGRTAAAGAACAATGTTCCTTCTGTAACCTGGTCGAGCGCAAAGAGCACCGCAACGTGCACCTCAGGCTGCGGCACCGACAGCTGCAAGCTCTTCGGCGGTTGTTCGTCTACCGACCCGACCGATGATTGCGGAACGCAAGGATRCGGAGGTGGCTGCAGCATTCAAGGCTGCGATCAAACGTGCGGCATCACTTGCTCGACTGACCAGAACTACGTGCCACCCGACGGTAGCGGCGACCCGAGGACGCTACCCTTTGATTATGACGGTCYTGACGGCGCCAACTCTGGCGATTGGAACCCGTAAGCATGTCCCGCGCCCCTTATGTCACTCGGTAGCTGAGAGCTGATCCTTCCATGTGTACTACAGGTCCCCAATAGATAAAAGCTTTGCGTCATCGGYGACGAGTGCCATAGAAAGACACATTGCTACAGCAGCGGCTATGGTGTCTTCTATGATCGACAACTGGGATGATAAGGCGTTRATGACCCGCGTCCAGGCCACTGCAACTTCAGCCAGACAAGGTAAGCCATGTTCCTCATGTCGTTTGACGACGCACTGAGCTAACGCGGCCTCTATCAGCACTCTCGATGATTCAAAGCAAGCTAGAGAGTCAACTCAAAGACGCCGCCGACAGTTCCAACACTGACAACTCCGGCACCATTTACTGGCTCGCTCACTGGTTCAAGTTAGCAGACGAAAGTTTAGACTTGGCYGCCTACTGGGCCATCAACATGGGAGGACCTGCGGACGTTTCAGGGCCCGGAGTAGGTGCTGCCAAAGAGGCAGAAAGGAACGTTGAATCCTTTAAGAGTATGACTCCTTTCCTATTTCTTTTCAATAAGTATGCTTCCRTGCTGACTGACCTGACTCGGCGTAGGCGTAACGGAAATAATCGACGAAAAGATATCCCTTGAAGCTAACGATGACATCTGCGACACTGAACATCTGTGCAACGATTGCATCCTCGAGGGTTTCTCCATCACAGGTACAAGTAAAGGTACGACGCCGCCGTCGAGCTGCCCACCGACCCAAAGCAGTGATCCCRGTGACCCGATTAACGCCCACGAGATTCCAGATTCTGTCGATTGCGCATCYCGTAAGTCCTTCTGTTTACAACTTACTATGCCCGCTCGCACACAGATGCTCCCTGGATCTGGCATCAGCTATTGATCGTTCCGGACTAACAATGATCATTATAACCAGACTCGGGAGTAAATTCTTGGACGCGGGCCGAGATCCTCGACGCGCTGAAGCAGGCAGTCAATTACAAGCGGTCACCCGTAGTCGGCGAGCGGAAGAGAGGTGCGCCCAACTGGCAGTACACCAGCAAGGGCATGTACCCCCACTACTATTACAACAGCGACAAMATCAGATTCACTGATGAGTGCATGAATGCGGGACCCGAGTTCGGTACTTTTGCCRAGTTCCCTATTCTCAAGGGACGTATCCTRGCGGTGGGGAAGAACTCGAAATTTTACCCCGGGACGGACCGTGTAGTGTTTATGTCCACGGACGACCTACTGCACGGCTGGATCTATTGCGGTGTCATGACGCACTTTACCAAGGAGAYAGTAAAGGCTAGTTTTGACGAYGGGGAAGAAAAAGATGTGTTGCCCTTCAAGGTATGCTAAGCATTTCCTAGAAGATAAAATTGATAAACAAACTTCCATTTCATCATATAGATTGGACGTAGCGCCGTTTCTAAAATACAAAACACGTTCTTGGATGAAAAAAGAAAGAGTAAGACGTTCTATAACTTGGCCGTAGTGGTTCGTGACAGGTACCTGAAAGGGGGCTCGGAACCACAGTAATATTGGCCATTTTCCTTCCGAGCTGGGCAGGCACGCTCCACAGCCAACCTGCGTCTCGTCCCCTGTGACCCCACATTGTCCCCGTCGCCAGTCGCATCACTCCAAGGCTGCGCATTCAATTCTCTCCATTCACATTTGTCGCATCACGAACCCACGATACTGCCTCCCCAGTGCTCTTCACAGAGTTGACGATCAAAGATGGCAAAGACAAAAGCCGCGGGCGCGCGAACTCGCGACCCTTACGACGTAGTCCCAGGCTCGGACGAAGACGAGRAGTACCACAGTACGAAATCGCAACCTTCACTCAATGAAGTTGAGTCTAATCAAGGCAATCGACACCAAGGTCAAAAATGGTGTCAGCGAACAGCCATTACTCGCGTAACGCTAGAGCGACCAGCCCTGATCTAGGTGGTTACGGTGACGACGATTACGAGCCCGGACAAGAGGACGTCGAGCAAGCCGAGCCCGAAGCTGCACCAGAAGCGCCGGCGCCAACCAAGCGCGGACGAGGCCGCCCCAGGAAGAATCCGGAAGAGCCGGCGCAATCCAAGCGTGCACGAGGCCGCCCCCCCAAAAAGACTGCCGAGCCGCAGCAAGTTGAAGACGAGCTCACCGATGAGCAACATGCACAAGAAGCAGCGCCGCAACCTAAGCGCAAGC
>RANY01001219.1:0-10434 GCA_009805235.1 Neurospora pannonica FGSC 7221
TACGTACCGTTCCCCACCGTTCCCCTTTGGCATAAGAAGGCTTGAGATCCCAGCCTCTCTCGGGAGGTTGAAGGAATCAACAAGGCCTTCGAGACCAAAGTAGTTTATCAGCTGAATTGAACTACAGTTCCAAGCCCAGAACACTGCCCTTGTCACAGCTTTTGCGTCGCAGGATTCACGGGTTGCAGATGTCTTGTTGAAGAATGCATCGATCTCTGAATCGACGGAGTAGTTCTTTGCCGCCGCGAGCGCGTCGATCTTCTTTGCAGATGCATCTGCCAGAGCCGGGTCGATCTCCGTTGCTGCGTCCTTGAGCAACGTCAGGCTCACCTCGTCCTCCACTTCTCCGATCGCCATGTCAGCCAACTTTCGACAGACATCCTCGACTCTGAAAGCTTTCTCTAGCTGGCCGACTAAGTCGCTCACTTCACCAACCGTCCTCTCGAGGCTGTCTGCGCCGTACAGCACCCATGGCTTCCTATTCACCAAGCCTGTATGTTTCTCTCTCCTCTCATTAAGGATGGTCTTTAGCCGAATGTGCACCGCTCGTGCCTCAGACTTCATGTCCTGCTCTTCACAGACCGCCAGGTCCTGCTCATATTCCTCGTCTTTCGCAACCAGCTCATATCGCTTCGATGATCTACGGACGGACTCGCACAGGAGAATAATCTCCTCGAGAATCAGCCGCGTTAACTATACAGGTTTGTTCGTAGTGGACGCCGCATTCAGGTCGTTGGATGCGCTGGGTTGTTGGAACCCCCTTCTATCACCGATGTTGACGGCCTCGCCCCATCGCGCTAGGCGCGCGTTTGCAATGTCCAGCCTGAGCTGGCATTTGTCGTAGTCGTAGTCATAGTCGTGCCGAAAACGGCGACCGAGCTGTATGTACTCGAGATAGTCGAGGCAGTTGTTGAAGAGATCATCAAGGCTCAAGGCGCTAATCGTGATTCCGAACGAGTCCTCCATGGCGTGTTGGCTGGTTGTGATGAAGGACGGGGGAAGGATGATGGGAGGATGAAGGCTGATTGATGTTAGAC
Organism: Neurospora pannonica FGSC 7221; assembly: GCA_009805235.1. Lineage (NCBI taxonomy): Eukaryota > Fungi > Ascomycota > Sordariomycetes > Sordariales > Sordariaceae > Neurospora > Neurospora pannonica. Next base: position 1,038 of record RANY01001219.1, read on the forward strand.
ACGGGGTACATTACACAAAGCCGGCTCCTATGATTGCCGGCGGCAGGTGTTCGCTGTTGGGTGCCCTTCACAGCGCCTTCCACCCATTCACCGTTTGCGCAATTACCCGCAGCGCCGGGAGCACTTCCAGGCCACAGAGGGGCGCCTTCTCTCATTTCGTGGCTCTTTCTTGGTCTTGTTTACCTTTTCCAGGCGTATAGGTCCGAGATACTTGATGTCGCACCGGAACAAAAACCATTGCAGACAACGGCGGTAGACCACCGCGCTGTCAGCTACCAGGAGTTCAAAGGTGCGAGGTTAAAAGTAACCGACACCTTTTTTGGTCATGTCCAAAGTGAAGATCGGGACAGATGATGCTGACAGAAGCAGCCATCAGTATGTTGACGATCCCTCCAGCAGATAACTTATCCCTCCTCCCGTCAGTATCTCGATATCAACCCCCCAGTCCTTCGCACATGATAGTGGAGATCAAAGCTCGTACAAGACAACGGGGACAGAGTAAGAGAAGGTTGGACAAGGCAACGAGCCAAAAGCAAAGTCGCGAAGAAAGCAGGACAAAGTAGCTTTCCCTTCCCACAATTGTTCCCCATCTTACCCCGGACTACATTTTCAGTTAAGTATCTCCCAGATCCGGTCCAGGAAGACAATCTTCCTCAGGCGCAAAGCGAAGGAAAGCAGAGCGGGTCCGTTCTCTACATTGCCTTGTGTTGAGCCCTGCTGGGGATGCGGTAGAAGCGTGAGTCGCCCTCGCCTACCTCCTCATCCTCTCACCCCATGCCACCTCTTTATGCCTGCGGCTTCCTCACAATAACCTCCCCATTAACAATCCCCAACGTCTCATCCCCTCTCTCAATCCACTCCTCCCACCCCTTAACCATCTCCTCCACCCCTCCCTCCGCCGTCAACCCCAACTCAATTCCCCGCTGCCTCATCTGTCCCGTTCTCAACCTCTCAATCATGGCATCTCCCCACGCCTTCCTATCCCCCGGCTCACTGTAGCACCAAGTCCCGAACCCAGCCTCGATATCCTTCCTCTCCACCCCAGCATCCATGAGTCCAGGATCCCCATATTGTAGGTTGCCGTGCTATTTCCATGATGTGTGCTAAGTATCTTGGCGTAACAAAGGCTGACGGACAACTTTCTTCCCCTGCCTTCAACCCCCTGTCTTCCTATGAATATCCTCTTCCCTCCTCTTCCCTCCTCTTCCTTCCTCTACCTCTGTCTACCTTCCTCTTCCTCACTTTTCCTTCCTCTAACTTGCTCTTCCTTTCTCTATCTTCCCTCATCCAAACCCAGACACATACTGCCCTACGATAGCTAGTCTCGTCAATATCACGCCTCCAACTTTCTCGCTTTTATTCCTGCAATGCGCTCTCCATCTCTACTCAGCTTCTTTCTAACAAATCCGCTTGCGTCCCCCCAGTCGGCCTCTTCTTATTGCCTGGTTCGGCGGAGTCAGGATATTGCCGTTGCTGACAGTAGGAGTGGTGACAGATGCCGTGGCAGTCAAGGGAGAAGTGTTGGTGCGCAGTGCTCGTCGTTGAAGTCCAAAATGTTGATGCCAGTGGAAACGAGTTCGCGAACAGTCGGAACACCTTCGACAACGGTAACGCGGCGCTTCTTGGTCTCGTCCTGGAAGAGCTCGTCAAGGAATGGGGCATAGCCGGCGTCATGCGAGATGCCGAGAAGAAGCTGCTTGCAGTTATAGTTGCGCAAATTCCATTTCGCCGTTTCTGCTCCGGGTCAGTATCCACCGAGTGAGGCATTGGGGCCGGCCGACCTACCTTTAATCTTGTTATCCGCGCGCTCCTTTCCGTGGCCAACATCGATAAAGTCAAAGGTTGCCTTTTCTTGAGTAAAGCCAATGGTGAACTCCTTCAGGGTCTCTTCAGCAACATTGCAGGAATGCCAGTCTGACTAACCAACCCTCTTACCAGCCAAGTTTTTAGCTGGTCCGGCGGACTCTCGTCTTGCGAAACAGGGCTTGCAAAAACCGACGGCTCAACGTGATACATGCGATGGACCAGGAAGGGTGAACAAGGACACTTGGCTTTGGTTCAGCGGAAAGAATAGGATTGTTCGATATCATTTAAACAGTTTGTTCCTGACCATTGTTCCTTCCACAATCCTAGAGACATATAGATGACAGCGCCTTCCTGCGCTGACGCCGAGATTATCAAGAGACGGGCGCCTGCCTGTCATGCTGTTATCCGACTCTTATTTCGACCTTCCTCTCAACACAAATTTTCTCACCAAGATGACCGAGGCGGGACAAGAAACTCCAAAGATAATCAAGCAACGGGCTAATAAAAAGGTTTGTAACTGGAGACCGACCATTGATGCCGCCAAAACTTATCGAGGGCACTCAAATTAAGGTCACGAGTTGGGCCAATTACCCACCCGAACTGTCCCCTTCCGGCCATCCTACCTCCTACCACCCCCATCCTCCCTCCTCGCGAATGCGCATGGTTTGCACTTATCAGATACGAATGAAAATAATGGTCAGTGACCTCCCTCTTTGCCAAAGGTGCTTTGAAGTTCCCCGGCGCCTGTGCTTGTTTCCGAAACAGACGAATGGTAGGTATTCATAGAAGTAGAGTGGGGGCGGACCAATGAGGTGTGTCCGGCACTGACGGTGCTAGCTGATCCGTAAGACGCGGGAAGACCATCAAAGCCGCCGTAGGCAGTTGCAGAAGCAGCGACATTGGCGGGGGGGGGCGGGGGGCTCGATACTCCTGGTTGGGAAGAGGTCTTCATGGCTGTGCCGCCGGCATAAGGGAGGGAGGAGCGGGAGGTACCGGTTCCGGTTGTGGGGTTTGGCAACAAGCGATCGGCGCCGGTACTAGTGGTGGGTAGGGACGCAGCACCGGAGAAGGAAAAGCTGGAGGACTGGGATTCAGTTGTAGTAGGAGTTCCGTAGCCATAATGGGCACCACCATGGGGTACCGGGCGATGGACGAGGCTCGAGCTGCCATATCCCCCGTAAGATTCTGGAGCTGAGTCCATGTATACATCGCTATAAGGAGTAATTTTTCTAGAACTCCAACTAGGAACCATCCCCACAGTTTCATGAGCCATGGCATGCACCGGCGGGTACCCCGCTACCGTATAATCAGCAAACTGACTCCCCATACTAACAGTGGTAGGATTGCTGTAGGGGTTGGGAGCTGAGGCGTAAGTGGCTGTGGCAGGGAAATACTGTTTATGACTAGTCAGCGGCGAGGTTAATGGTGACCGTAAGTATAACCACGGCCATATTGGGCTAGAAGAGAACCTTCCGCTGAGCTGGGGAGGCCGCTGACACCAACAGCCCCAGGGTATTGGCCGTGGTGAATGGAGGCAGAGCTCATAGTACTTCGGTTGGCATAGAGTCGGTCATCATCGACAAAGTAGCCGAAGGCAGAAGAGACCCAGGATAGCGTTGAATCTCCTCTGCAGGAAATCATTCGCTACTACGTCAGGCTTGTTAATACTTCTGGAACACCTCTTGCTTCACTTTTTCATCCCGCGCATCTTTGGGGGTAGACTGCCGTTGAGACATTCTTTGGTTGTTGATCTAAGGGGATGACATTCCATTGTCGTAAAAGAGGTTGTCCAATTCCAATGGTCAGAAGAGCTGTTACAGAAGATGCGAAGACTGCTTCATCTTTTTCCATCTCGGAAATCTCACACTAACAACGTTGAAGCCAGATCCCGGCCTCATACAGAGCCGATCAACCCGGTCACACATTTGTCTGCCGGCTATGCGGAAAAGATCGTAATTTTATATATTTTAATCCTTCATATGCTTTTTTGGAACTTCTCCGTCAAGAAAGAGAAGTACACGTCAATATTTGGAAGGAAGAGATAAAGAAAACGATCAGATATGTGTTGAAGAGAAAAGAAAATCAGGAAGGAGACAAGTTGACCAGCCCGAGGCCATGAGCTGGACCCATATTTAAGCCAATGCAGACCATGCGAGAGGTCAGGACGAAGCCGGCCATGTACCGGCTTTGACACTAACCTCACAACTTCGCAAGTGGGGGATGAGCCTCTTTCGGAACCAGCCACCTGAGACCCAGAGTCGCACCACCGGCAACTGTGACACGAGTGATGATAGCAAGAGGGTCTGTACCATATCCACTCATTGCCGCACTTGTAAGGTAAGCATAGGTGCTTTTGGCGGCTACATTCGGACTTTGGGCTTTAGCTGCGAGAGAGACTAGTGATAATGAACACCATGTCAGCTTTGAAAAACACTGAACAGTTGCTCATTGACTCGGGTAGTCTACTTACGTGCCCTTACACCTTTGGAGCCAGATCCTACAACCGCAAGGAGCGTCTGGTAAACCGCTCCGGGGCACACGAGAGCATACACTATGCCTGCGATAACAAATAAACCGAGTATGGCACGGACAGGGTGTTCTTTAGCCCACTCTTGAGCCTGTATAGAGAGCGTAGTACGTCAGTAACGTGTTTGCAAAGGATATTTCCAAGACATCATGCTGCATACCTTCTTGTACTGTTCTTTGAGGTCCTCTGTAAGTTCTTGCACAGTCTCAATCAAGGGGAGAGCCAAATTGGGCTGGTCATTGGGTATGGTTGTTCCCTGGTGTTGATGTAAGTCATCAGTCAAATGAGGGTAAGCCACAATACAACACCCGGTTATCGTCACATACCAGCTTTCCATCTGACCCTTCTTTGCGCAGACCTAGGAAGGACGCGGACAACTTCGGAATACCGTTAGGGGTCGGCCCGACCGGGATCTGTCATTGAGATATACCGGTTAGTAAATATGTATGCATCAAACCGCCAGCTAAGACCACAAAGAGAAAGCCAGGTTTAACACACCAGCTTTGCATGCTTCATCAGCTTGTCGAGAATCGCCAACAGCGTCTCGGGAGAATTGTGGAGAGTTTTGGGTAGTTTGGTGTCCATCTTGCTCCCCAATCACTGATACAATGCACAGATGAACTTGCGTCTCTCTAAGCTATTGAGTTATTGGAGAAAGCTTGAGGACAACAGAGTCAAAGAGAGGTCGATGCTTGTGGGTTGCGGTGTGTTGGGAAGCGAGGTTGGGCGCGCAAACACGAAACGCGCAGCCCAGTTGTGCCGTGAGGGGTACCTTGATCAGATTTTCTGGCGCCTGCCGGGCACCTCGGCGACAGCTGTCAGGCTGTGTAGAGGCATACGGAGGCATACGGAGGCATACCTGTGTAGGCCTCACGTAGATTTAGGCCTCCATTTATTACCAGTGTAGATGTTGCGAGAGACCCGTATCCAAGGCTGGCCTCTGGATTCGTGGCGGTGCAGATGCGAGGGGGCCGCTCTTTTGGGCCAACAAGGGATTGGCGAGGATCCTTCGGACAGTGTCTGACAAGCGAAGCAGCAATCGCGTAGTTCATTGGGAACAAAAGACGGCAATGAAAGGGAAAATGAGAGGAAAATGACGAAGAGAGAACCGGAAGTAATTATGAAAGGGACTAACGACTGCCTCTTTTTGTGAAAGGCAGGGGCAAGAAGGCAATCGTGCCTGCCATCCTCCGCACAGCTCCTCTTCCAGTACTCACAACAACCACGCCATGAGCCCAACGATGCTTTCAATAACAATTGCACTCTTTGCAATTGTCGTCAAAGCACCAATCGCGCCGTTTCCTGTTTCTTTCCTGGTTGCCCTGGTGCCAGATCCCAAAGGATTCACAACTGCACGTCCCGATCTCGAACTTCGAGGGAGCCGGGATGCCTGAGCAGCGCCTGATTCGGCACCCCGACCATCCGCAGCTTTACCGGTGCCAAAGCCAGCAGCACCGAGGACGGGACCGATGAGCAACTTGGGAAGTGGTATACTAAAGCCTTCGGCCACCAAATTCAAGCCGACAGAGACTAGCCCTCGTATCACCTTTCGTTCGGCTGGGGATGCCTAAACCGCAGAGTGTCAGTCTCTCTGTCGGGGACGAAGTATCGACGAGAAATTGGGGGTCACTCATACCTGCTCATAGTGTCGTTCCGCGTTCTTTGCAACCTCTGCAGCGTTGTGAGCTAATCCGGTGGCAGTAGGAACAAAGTGGTGAGTACCCCAGTGGGCGACGTGTCCAGAGATCTGAGAGCTGTGAATGAACGATGCTGAATAGGATGAGACATGGTGTCTCGATGTTGATTCCTTGCAAAGACAGAAATCTTACCTGCTCGGCATGTTCCTTGGTGTTCATGGCAAGCCCAACGACAGTAGGGGCAGCGGTTTGAGCTCCCCATTCAGCGACATGACCAGATATCTGACAAATCCAGTGATTAGACTTAACATGGTAAGGCCAGGAAACAAAATAGACAGAGCTTATCTCCTCAGCATGTTGTTTAGCGTTCATGGCAATGCCATCTCCTCATCAACTGGCGTATCACCTTTCTTCGCCAACTACGGCCACCACCCCCACATGGGCACCGAGCCTCGCACACCGCCGCCTCCAGATCTGTCACCGGCCCAGCTGAAGGAGCACTACAAGGCCTCTGAGCTAGCGGACTGCTTCCAGAAGATCTGGGACTTTGTGGTCCAGCAAACCCGGCGTACTCAGGAGCAGTACGAGGATAACGCCAACAAGAAACGCGTGACTCCCCCAAGTACCGTCCCGGCGACACGGTCTTGCTGAACACGACAAACCTCGCCAACGGCCGCCCGCATCTGAAGCTTTGTCCACGATGGGAGGGTCCCTTCCGCGTCACACGAGCAGAGAGCCACACGGTACACCTTGCGCTGCCAACCAACATGAAGTGTTCACCGGTGTTCCACGTCTCCATGGTGCAGCCATGGATCAGCAGAGGTCTGCCTGGACAAAACACAGCGTCAGACATGAAGGCAAACGACGGCCGTGTGATGATCAGGACGGACAACCACGAGGAACGCGATGAATGGGATTTCGAGAAGCTCATTGACTGCACCCAGCTAGGTGGCAACCATCACTGGTATTATCAAGTTGGTGGTGTTTGGGAGAGCCAATACACTTGTAGTAGCGTCGCCACAGCTACATGGTCTTCCCTAGTCTAGATGCGGGGGATCGCGGTTTAACATGCGGCTTTATACCACCGACTAGGTGTTGAAGGTACTCCAAGACTGACTTCACACTAGGTAGTAATTCGGCTCGTATGGGTGACGAAATGCTATCCCTCTTTCTGGATTAACCGGGGATCGCGGGGGATCGCGGTTTAACATGCGGCTTTATACCACCGACTAGGTGTTGAAGGTACTCCAAGACTGACTTCACACTAGGTAGTAATTCGGCTCGTATGGGTGACGAAATGCTATCCCTCTTTCTGGATTAACCATGCTGACTGATGGGAAGAAGCTCAGTCTTGTGAAAGGTCGTTACTGCCACTCCGACATCTCCGGTTCAGAATTCCGCATGCGGCTTTGAACTTGGTTGTGATAACCCAGAACAGGACAGCGAGTTCTACAACTTTACGCCCCCGCCGCTGGAGGATAAAGGTCACCGGGTGCTCCCATAGAACCATGGTATCGAAGCCTAATTTAGAATTAACCTTCAATGTACTAGCCCGCCTCATAGCCTTAGCCGCGCTTGGCGTGAGTAGGTGGAAACGGTGTATTTGGTGAGCTTGGCGTGAGTGATGGGATGTGACAAGGGCAGAGTTTCTGGGCTTGGAACAAAGATGTTCAATTTCAGCTGATAAACTTCTTTGGTCTTGAAGGCCTTGTTGATCCCTTTCCACCTCCATGAGAAGGTCAGGCTTCAAGGCCTTCTTATGCCAAAGAAGGTCGGTACGTACCGAGCCTTGTGTGCCTAAGGCTACAAGGCATCGATGCGAGTCTATCTAGTCTTGTCTGCATACAAGTAGCTCTTCTGAATGTCTTCAACCATTCTCCTTCTTCCTTCTGGCGCCGGCCTTCGCCCGGTCGCCCTACTTCTGCTTGGTTGGCTGTGGTTGCTCTGCGGAGGTGCTTAGCGCTGTCGGTAATTCCAGTCGGTAGTTCGATGGTTGGCTTGATGGCCTGGTGGCGTTGATAGGGGGTCCGGCTATGCGATGCCGCTGACAGAGAGTCGGACTGGGCGAGGCTGATCCTTAATGCCTGAAGCCTCGAGGTATCAATAAGGCTGGTGCCAACAGATAAGCCATCTTCCTCCCGCAACAAAAAGTCTTGGCGCCAAGTGTTAGTGTTAACGCTAGGTTGCCCGCAAAACCCTTAACACCACCAAAATCGCCGTTTTCACGGTCGATATCTCAACAACCGCAACGACGAAATGTCTACGCCCTCGCCCCTTGGGGCCCCCAAACTGACGCCGCCGGTCATGACGCCAGTTACCCCTCTGCCGGACACCCTTTGCGTCCCGCCCCCACCCCATACGACGGCGCAGTCGGCTAAAAGAGCCCGGACTGCAGACGAGGAAGTCCGTCCCGCCCACACCACCACCGCCTCCCCTGCTGCTTCCGGCCCCATCTCGTCCTTCGCTGAGACCTTCATCTCTGAAGCTCTCGCAAAAGCGGAGGTCTACCGCTCTTTCGCCGCTGCCCTCGACACCGAACTCGCCCGCTTCTCCGTCGTCTCGCCTGCTCACGCACGTGAAGCTGACCGCTTCGCACGGACTATCACCACTGCCCTGCAGAAAAGCTCTGCTTCACCTCCCTCGCCTACCCCGGACTCCGCCGCCCCAGCAGGCAAGAAGGTTTCTACTTCCTCCGCCCCAACCAGCAAAGGGAAGGGGCCCATTTCCTTCGCGGAAGCTGCCGCCCGCGGTGCGGATTCCACTCCCGCCTCCCGCTCTACTTCCCGCTCCCACTCCAGCCCCACCCGTAATGTCACGGTGGTGGCAGACCACTACACTAACCAGCCCGTGTCCCTGCAAAAGGGTACAAGTAACCGAAGCTGGCAATTCGGTCGCTCAAGTGGTCTTATATAGTTGCGACGGGTGACCAGGCTATCACACTTAAGGCTACCCTACCCCAAAGTGACGGCCGCGTCTTTCTTCGACTAGATAGGAACTCCCCTTTCGCCAACAACGACGCCTTCGCCATTCGCAAGGAGGTTCAGTCTCTTCTCCGCCTCGCCCCCACTGACATCCCTGGCTGCCATAAGGTCCCCTCTGGCTTTGCCCTCGTGCCCAAAAATGACACTGTCCGCCAAACCCTCCTGGCTCACAAAGATGAGATTGGTGCCCGTTTTGGCTGCGTCCAAGTCGAAGTGCCCAAGAAATGGGTCACCTACGCCGTCCAGAATGTGCCCATGACGATGCGGATCGGTATCGTCCCTGTCGACACTACCACTGCCATTAAGGACGAGGTCCTCGTCCTTAATGGCAGTGGTAGTGTCGACAGGGACGATACCGATCCGCATCGTCATGGGCACATTCTGGACGGCGTAGGTGACCCATTTCTTGGGCACTTCGACTTGGACGCAGCCAAAACGGGCACCAA
>RANY01000124.1:0-54641 GCA_009805235.1 Neurospora pannonica FGSC 7221
CCGAGAGTTGGGCCATAGCCGGGAGCCGCCGTGTACGAGGAGGTTGCTGCCGCGGTTGTTGGGGTCGCGGGATAGCCTGGAGCTGGAGCTGGAGATGGAGCGGCGCTGAAGGACCGCGCAGAGTGGATCGCAGGTTGAAAGGCAGGCTTGAAGCCGCCGGGCTGCTTTGCTGGTGGCGGTCGGGGAGGCAGCGACGCATGGGTCGTGTTCTTGGAGACACCTGGAGGACCGGGGTACGACATGATGAATTTCTCGCGCCGACAAGAAGAGAGGAACAACTTGGTTCAAGTCTGTTTTTTGTGCTTGTTTCACGTACCTGTGAGCCCAGCCCGGCAGTGTTCTGCGCTTTGTGGTAGGTATCCTCCTGTGATCAGGTACTGTCGGGCTTGTCCGGTGAAGAGTTGGCTCACGAGAGTTGCAGGCAAGATATTGTAGAGGTATGTGTTGTGGTTTGGTTATCGGGATCGCGAATTGAACCAGGCACGGACGTCAGCGGTTGATGGAGAAGTTGATTGTCAGTGCAGACTGCAGCGAGGCCATGGATGGGACGGGCAAGTTCCATTTGTGGAGTCCGGCCGAAACTGGACTGAACCGGATGGAGACGCGGTGAACTGGAGACCGGTGGCCGATCCTGAGGTGAACGGTGAACCCTGGCTTCAGTTGCTTGGCAACCTCTCCAATCCGTCACACCCTGGACCGTGACCACTGTGGTCCTCATCCTCACAGGTGCCGCAGTGCAGTGCCTTTCGGACCGATCAGCCACAAGCCAAGATTGGAATCTCCAGTATCGATACGTAATCAATCAGTTTACATGTGGCTGTGCTCTCTCTCAAACTCCCTGATGACGATGAACGAAACATTGGTGGCAGGAACGAAACCACGAACCACCAACTCAGTCCAGTTGCAAACTCCAAGGTCAACACCGTCGTCGTGACGGACTTTGAGCACTACCCGTGCCATGCCCCCAGTTTATTGGGACTCGCCAGGCTCGCACCCCCTAAAGTGGGTGCTCACCACCAACTTGAAAACAACCAAACCAGCAAAACAACCACGAGGATCAAGGTGTCTAATGCACACAAAACACCGAAATGGATGAAGGCTCACAACGCATTACAACAACGCACGGATAAAAAACCAAAATGCATGTCATAACCAGGGCAAGGCATTTCATAGGGGAAGCCCTTGACAACTCATTTTCTTGTGGTGTTGGAAGAGTTCAGTTGTGTTGCGACCGCGAAAACCAGGTCCAAAAATGCACCTTCAACCCTGACTTGGTTGTTTTTGCTGGTTTGGTAGTGAGCACCAACTTTAGGTGGTCTGGCGAGGTCGAATAAAGTGGGGGCGAGGCACGGTAGAGGGAAAACGTCCACGGGGTTGACCCCCACGCCCCCCACCGGTTTTCAGGGTTGGGTATGGAGCGGGCAGTGGTGGGAGGGTTTTCAATAGTGTAGTGATAACGGGAATTTCACTTGTATGTATCGTAGAGGTACTGCAGCGTATTGCCCACTATCGTACATACAGCTTGTCTTTCGAGGTGTCCGGTCAGTCAGGCAGTCTGTTGAAAGTTACCGTGTAAAATCAATGGAGGGGCCCGTGGGGAGCTGCCCCTCGTTCTTGCCCCTCGTCTGGACTTTTTCTTGTCTCACTCCCCCTGGCCCCGACTCCCAAGCTTCAGGACCTCTTTGGGGGTCCGGTACTGATATTATGGAGAACCAATATCAAGTTCTGGGTGAGGCGCGAGCAGAAACATTCCGAAAGGTCTTACATCTCTAGCGCAAGACGGCAAGCTCCATACCAAACATGCTGAACTTCCATCTTTGGTTTCTGTTTGTGCGAGTTGCGATGACTCCGCAACAAAGCAACAAATAAAGCTGGGTAAGCTTGCATATGTTTTGGCAGCCCGGTAATCAGATGATCGTGTGGGGGATGGGGGTCAGCAAAACAATGGAGATGTGGACAGTTGACATAAGGAGGAGGTTGGCTTTTTTATATCGATTGTTAGACTATTTCTGAATAAAGATCCATATGTGTTTCTCGCTGTCAAATCCTGGCGTATGAATGCCCCGGGCTTCACGAACAAGCGCATTGGAATACCGAGCCAACCCATGATGTTTTTCTTACAATAGCGGTTGCCATTCCATGGCACTCCGGGGTTTGCGTGGGAATGCAGTTTGGTGGCTAAAACCATGCCGGCTCATCCGGGGTTGCCTACCATCAGTGCTTATGACCAGATATTAAAGGGTGACTGAGCATCGGGGAACTCGTAGAATGAGGAGCCAAGCGGAATGGACGAAAAGTTCCCAGAGGCTATGGAAGGATACCAGCTACTGGACATGATCTCAAGTTTTCATAGTGAAGCTTACCGAACATGCCAGGTTGAGCAGTAACCATTTGGGTCATCGGAGACTGTTTGCTATAAAAGGATATTTTTCTTGACAGCCACAAAGCAATGCTTCACGATGATCGTAATTGGTGTTGGGACGGCTGGGAGCTTGGGTGGGATGCAAAGCCCAAACCAGGGGTCGCCGGCGATGAACCTAACCTTTTCCATCTGGGCCGTCCTAGGTTCGGAGGAGCATCAAGGAAGGACGGGATTGCGAAACCGCAACAGAGTAAAAACACGCTTTGACAGGGGTGGTTGGGGGTGGACAAACTTACAAATATAAAAGACAAAGCTGCCGTCCTTGTGCTACTTCAGTCAACTTTGTGAGTGCTCGACGGACATGTCTACCGGCCTGTTGTACGTAGTAAACGAGAGTCCAATGACCTCCGTAAGATTCCCGATAACCAGCTTGCTTGACATTCTTGACCGTTTTTCTGGGTCGAGATGTATGATACCGAGAATGTATACCTTGCCGAGCTTGCCTCACGTACCGGCTCGGTGCACACTGGCATCAAAAGCCAAGCTCTCTAGGTTGGAATGGTTGACCTCAACGAAGTGGTAAATGAGTGGATCGTTTCGCACCAGTGTCGGGCTGATCCAGACCAACAATTGGGATATGGAGCCTTCCGATCCCGCCGCGGGGGTTTTTCTGAGGCAGGACGGCGGAATAATTTCTTCCAGGCACACAGGTCCACGGGAGAAAATGCCGGCTATCCATTCTGCAGCTGTCATCGCAAGTAGATCATGTTTGGAAGGATGAAACCCCCGTTTCTCGTAGGGATAAAAGATGGTAGCGGACGGACAGTTGCCCACTCGACTTTTCCTCCCGTACCCATGACATTGGATGATGCAGCGAGGCAACGACGATCTCGGCTGTCTGTCTGTAGGTGCAAATGTCAAAAAGTGAGGTATCCGGAGCGGACGACAAGAGTGGAACTCGTGTGCTATCGCCGGTCTGCAACTAAGGATATTCTAGCGAAAGGTACAGGCCAAGATGATGCAGGGCCTGTTCGGATTTTGGGTGTGTTTCCACTTGTTGCAAGCAGTGACATTTTAGCTTGCCCGCTACGACGCTGATTGACTCCCCATTGACCCCTCCGCAGTCGACGGCTCCAGGATCCCTCTCCAAAGTTTCGTCATTACCTCAGCTCGCAGGTACTTTCTTTATTTGACCCCCTCCTTCCCCCCCGTTGGAAATCCCTCTCCGTTGAGTAATCTCTTCTTCTCCAACTCAATTCATCTTGCCTTTTGCTTCTTGTTCTTCCAAACAACCAAACGCTTGAGAAATCTCGTAAACCAAGATACCCTACAAAAGCTTACAAGATGTCTGGACCTGTGTAAGTCCTTTTTACTACCCCGCCTCCCCCGCTCTACCCGCCCGTCAACGTTCTCTGTTAGAAGCTCTCGATCTTGCCACGGCGCGCATTCTGCTGGCGGTCAGGGTGTGACTGTGTGTCGACGAGGGGCCCCTTCAAAGAAACGAGAGTCCTCTTGCGAGAAACCAGAGTCCTCTCGCCGTGATGTGTGACGGAAAGTGCTTGCTTGCCCTGTTTGCCCTGCATACCAACTGAGTGCCTCCAGCGCTCGCCTAGCGAACATCATTGTTGGCGGAGCTGTGAAGCCGGGCTCCCAGTCCCAATCCCAAAGTCAGACAAGTGCTAACGATGCTCCAAGCGCTGATATCGGCCTCATCGGCCTGGCCGTCATGTAAGTTAATGCTCATCGGGCGTCCCCTCAACCCTGCCGCACTGGGCCTTGCTAACGTGGTGTGTGATAGGGGTCAGAACCTGATCCTCAACATGGCCGACCATGGCTTCACTGTCTGCGCCTTCAACCGTACCGTTTCCAAGGTCGACAACTTCCTTGCCAACGAGGCCAAGGGCAAGTCGATCGTTGGTGCCAAGACCACCGAGGAGTTCGTCTCCAAGCTCAAGTCCCCCCGCCGCGTCATGCTCCTCGTCCAGGCCGGCAAGCCCGTCGATGACTGGATCGAGACTCTCCTCCCCCTCCTCGAGAAGGGCGACATCATCATTGATGGCGGCAACTCTCACTTCCCCGACAGCAACCGCAGGACAAAGTACCTTGCCTCCAAGGGCATCCACTTTGTTGGTTCCGGTGTCTCTGGTGGTGAGGAGGGTGCCCGCTACGGCCCTTCGCTGATGCCCGGTGGTGACGAGGCTGCCTGGCCTCACATCAAGGACATTTTCCAGTCCATTGCTGCCAAGAGCGAGGGCGAGGCCTGCTGCGAGTGGGTCGGTGACGAGGGTGCTGGCCATTACGTCAAGATGGTCCACAACGGTATTGAGTACGGTGACATGCAGCTCATCTGCGAGGTCAGTAGCCCCAATGCACTCTGTCATACGTGGTTTTTGAGGCGAATGAATAAACTGATCTCTAACTTTTGACTTGGTACAGGCCTACGATATCATGAAGCGCGGTCTCGGCCTCTCCAACAAGGAAATGGGTGATGTATTTTCCAAGTGGAACAAGGGCGTTCTCGACTCTTTCCTCATTGAGATCACCAGGGATATCATGTACTTCAACGACGACGATGGCACTCCTCTCGTCGAGAAGATTCTCGACAAGGCTGGCCAGAAGGGTACCGGCAAGTGGACCGCTGTCAACGCCCTTGACCTGGGCATGCCTGTCACCCTCATCGCCGAGGCTGTCCTTGCTCGCTGCCTGTCTGCCATCAAGGAGGAGCGTGTCAAGGCCTCCACCAAGCTCGAGTTCGTCGGCCGTGCCAACAAGTTCGAGGGTGATAAGGAGCAGTTCTTGGAGGACCTCGAGCAGGCTCTCTATGCTTCCAAGATCATCTCTTACGCCCAGGGCTTCATGCTCATGCAGGAGGTATGTGGATGCGCAGAAAAAAGGGCCACTGATGTGCGATGACTAATTTTATTATGATCATAGGCTGCTAAGGAGTACGGCTGGAAGCTCAACAAGCCTTCCATTGCCCTCATGTGGCGCGGCGGTTGCATTATCCGCTCCGTCTTCCTGAAGGACATCACCGCTGCTTACCGCAACAACCCCGATCTCGAGAACCTTTTGTTCGACGACTTCTTCAACAAGGCCATCCACAAGGCCCAGCCCGGCTGGCGTGATGTTGTCGCCAAGGCTGCTCTCCTTGGTATTCCCACTCCCGCTTTCTCCACTGCTCTGTCGTGGTTCGATGGTTACCGCACCAAGGATCTCCCCGCGAACCTGCTCCAGGCTCAGCGCGACTACTTCGGCGCCCACACCTTCCTGATCAAGCCCGAGTACGCCAGCGAGAAGTACCCCGAGGGCAAGTACATCCACGTTAACTGGACTGGCCGTGGCGGCAATGTTTCCGCTTCCACCTACCAGGCATAAAGAAAGAGGTGTGGTATGGAATGGGCACGATATGACGGTGATGAGACGATCTAGACATAGGAAACGGTTGCTTCATTGTTTTGGCAACTAACGAAAGGGTAAACACGCAAGATGCATGAGCCATCATGCCCATTTATGGTATGAACTGGAATTAAAAGGAGGTACTTTAGCATGAATTGGAATTCGATTTTTTTTTCTCGCAGCGAACAAGAACCATGACGTTGTACCGCATTGAAACTCCAATGTACTGCAGATGATTTGCGATGCCCGTCCAATCCTGCTGGGACGGAAGACCAGCTACTGCCGGCGGCTCAGGAGCAGTGAAGAACGAAACTGATAAGACGGACACTGGGCCTCGTAATGCAGCGGTAAGGGCTTGATGCAGACCATAGATTGTGGTTCGTCGTTGTCCATGAGATGTCCTCCGTACGTATTCCACGCGCCATCCTGTCGAATGACAGTGTATGCAGCGGTTTTGTACTCAGGCTGAGACAGGGCCGCCGATAGGCTCGAGTCGACATGAGGCCAGCAGCGGTCGTTCCTTTCATGGCAAAAATAATTGAAACGGTTCTGTTTAGCTGCAGGTGACCCGTGAGCATTTGAATGGAGTTGGCTAGGTTGAGCCAGGAGGTAGTCACGTGTAACTATGGTGGGGCACACAGGTCTGTTCCCGTTGACGTTCCTTCCCTCCCTTCCCATAAAAGCTGCCGCCAAGCGGCCCTTTTGCCTGCCGCCATCACTGGTTGGAACTTGCCCGGCGTAGCTTGGTTCCTGAACGTAAAGTTCCCTCCTTGTCGATCCACGAAGCGCGCAACGCCCCGGAAATCCACCCTCAGCCGCGACGAGACAAGGCACCTCGTTTTCCAATCACCATCCACTAGTACATCCGCCATTAACAAAGCCAATAGATAATACCAGCTTTACTGCCAGCTCCCCAGACTGAGATGTTTGCACAGGAATAATCATCACTTCACAATATTTTCTCTCCCCGACAAACCTTATATTTTGACCTCGACCAAACACAATGGCTGGCGATCCGAGCCAGAACGTGCACCAGGACTTGGTACGGTGTTCCTCGACAGCATCCCTTTACATTTCCATTGTTTTGTCTACTGTTATGTCTATACAGACGACTAACACAAACTTTCCTAATAGCTTCCTCATGTTCACCTCCTCTCAACCTTCCGCTATGCTTTTCAGCCTAGGGTCGAACTACCAGAGGTCACAAAGTGGTTGACGGCCGCACCCAAGATTGCCCGTGACACGGCTCCATTCTTCTGGACATACCTCGACTGCCCCAATGATGGATCCATATACCTGACATGGCAGCCTTCCGCCCGTAGAGGCGTTGAGTTCTCCAGCGATGGATACATATGGTCGGGTCCTGAGATCTTCTACCATCAGCCTGCCGGGAATGGCTTGGTATGATACTCTTTCCCAGCTTGCGGCGTTCCTGGGCGTGAGAGCTAACTTTAGGGAATAGGTGCTCGAGGCTTACATCCAACGATCGGGATTCAGGCCAGGGGAGCAGCACACGATACACTCTCGAAAACGGTTTCGCCTTGTTCCCGGCCCAGCGCCAGTGCCGAATGCACCACAGGTGGACCCTAATCTCTGGATTGTGCATTACGGACCTGCCGACAAACAGGACAGGATCCATGTCCAAATGGTTTCCGTCAGCCCCCAGATGCAACAGATTATCAACTATCGCCAGCAACTTTTTCAAATGGGTCAGATCGTCAAGAAGGAGTTCATGCTATCGGATCGTGTGAACTGGCCACAACTTCCCCTTCCCGGACGGGGTCAGTCGATGTATGCCCCGCCAATGCCGCCTCGCCACATTCCTCCGACAATGGCTTACCCTCCGCACCCGGGTGCGGTGGCCGGCTCATCCAAGCGCAGGGGTGGGCATGGACAGGCACCGGGAGCACATCCGAACCAGATGGCAGGAGGCCAGCTGCAAAGCTTGGAAGGTGCTTTCGATGACGAGGAGGATGTGTCTCGTGGTGACCTTTTCGACCACCTTACCCCACGCGAGGTGAGCATCGCTCGGTATCAACAGAATCACGAGTGGATGGAGGAAATCTTGTCTTCTCCCTACCAAATTGGCCAGATAGAAGTTTCCGACCTGGGACTGGGACGCAAAGGTGCGCTTGCCTCGCTGACAGAGGGTATTTTTGAAGCACAAAGCACCGAGGCAGCAGATCATGGGCCTAAGAAGCCTTATACAGGACACTTGGCCCCAGGGGTAGCAGATGAATTTCGCAAGCGTGTGTTGGAGAAAAACAAGGCCGACATGGAAGAGATTGCGCGGATGAAGGCCGACCACGAAAAGGCTCTAGCGAGCCTGAGAAAGAATTCGGCTATCATGCAAGCAGAACAAGAATTGCGTTTTGCGGTTCAAGAAACTGGTTCGGAAGCTTGGCGCCTTGAGGGACGTCTCGAAGATGACGAGGACGGCAGTAGCCGGCAGGGTCAAAGGAACGCCAGAACATTTGAAGAGATTCTCGCCAGCGTTGAAAAGATTGTGGGGAAGCCTGCCACGGTTGTCCATGATGTTCACCGAGTTGAGGATGGTGGCTACCAAGAGTCAGCTCCTGAGCCAGAGCCCATCCTTCCACCGGTAGGACAGGCCCCTTCCATGTCTCGCCAGCCATCACAAGCCGGCTCTCAAGCTAGCGGTGCGATCATTGGTGATTCCGACATTGATATGGGAGGTACAGCGGCCGGCCTCCTTGACCAGATGAATACCGCCGGTGGTTTCTCGACAACATCAACCCCTCAACCTCTGAATCTTTCGGCGAATCCTTCGAGTGCTGCCACTCCTTCAGCCCCCAACGTTGCCTCACCTCTACCACCTGCAACCAATCAGGGGGATGACATCAGTATGGAGGACGCTGACGCAGGAGCCTCAGCGAAGGTTGCAACATCTGCACCCGATCAAGTGCCCGCTGCTTCTAACCCTTCGGGTGCCACAACTGCCTCCGTCCCCCAACGGCCGACGACAGCTAGTAACAGCGATGCTGTTGGCGTCCCTGCTCAGCAGGTTACCCAACCCTCGAGTAAACCCGCATCAGCGGCGCCCACCCCATCAGGCGAGGGTATTGACTTCAGCTCACTAGGTGATCTCGATACCGCCGGTGAGGCCCTCGCTGGCTACGACCCGCCCAGCGTTGGGCCAGGTGGCGATGACTTGGGAGATCTAAACATGGATATGGAGGACTCTGCGTTCGGGGATGCCTTCCACGGCGTCAGCCATAGTGCCGGTGCTGACCAGTCCTCTCCAGGGGCTGGGCTTGGTAGCGCCGGGAACACTCCACCTGTCTAGGCGGCTACTGGTACCAACGCTTCCTTGCAATCAACGCAGCAAACACAGCAAGACTTGGAGGGACGAGATCAAAGTCTGGCAGATAGGCGTGGAGGTCCGTGGACTCATTGGACCGAGGAGGACGATAAAGCCCTCATAAAAGCCCACTCCGAAGGGCGCGGCTATGCAGAGATACAAATGGATTTGTTTCCCTCCAGAACCTATAGATCGGTACAATCACGAATCCACGTTATCACACGCTTGTGGACTAGCTGGCAAGACACGATTTTGCTCACCGCTCAGTCCGAAGGGCGTAGCTTCGAAGATATCCAAAGTTCCTTTTTACCCTACAAAACCGTTGACGAGTTGATGGAACGCCACAGTCAACTAAGTGGCCCAGCCCGCCCTGAAAGATTTTATCACTGGACTTCTACCGAGGATAATCTGTTGCTCACCGCGAGAAGGGAAGGGCACAGCTATCCAGACATCCAGCGCACATTACTTCCCCACAGGACTGTAGAAGCAGTGAGAAGACGTTACGGTATACTCAACCCAAAGGAGCCTCATTAGAGCGGAATGCCTTGCTCCTATCCTTCCACATAGCGCACGGGACGACCTAGTTCAGCCCGAAGATTCAAACGGTGGTACAAGCGACCTGGTGTTGGGCTTGGGCATGGTTCCGTTTTTTGGCGATTTATTGAATGAAGAGAATTCAGGATGAGGATATCTGATCTTATCGGCGTGCGTGCGTGTTCGCTCATGTTGATGAACGCTGTGAGGATTGAGGCATAGGGAACCAGTACTAAGTAGTAAGGAGGAGTTCTTTGAAAAGAAAATAGCGAAAATAATCACATGGTTTGGTACACTTTGGTCCATTCGTTGGCTGTTGTTGCGGGTCCGGGTTCTAAATGGTTTTATTGTAGTGTTTGGATCCTGTACTACTACCTCCCTTGCTGTATTCCATCCATGTTGGGTATCGGTAACATGTACCTCTAGCTGAAGCTGCATTCCACTTTGCAACGTGTGGGATCTGGGAAGCATGACGGGTGGTTTATAGTTCATATATCAAACTTTCCTTTGAACCGATCCTACTTGTCATGCCTTTTTAACCCATTGATGCTTGCACATTGTGAGTTCGAGCGTATCTATTTTCTGACGAGTACTCACTGTATCATGCAAAATGTGTTTGGAGCATTGAACAGAAGACTTTAGTAAAATGGGATTTGATATTTGTCATAAAATATCTCTGAATCCAACAAAGAAAGAGCTCTTGGGTGCTTCCAGTAACGGCACAACAAGTAGCTCATGAACTGGGATAAGGTGAAGAAAATTAAACACAAGTTTTGTAGTTGTACCCCTTTTCCCTTAAACTGGGGTGGAACGAGGTCTCTGTAAAATAAGACGATTCTGTCGTTGGAAATGTGATTGACAAATGGACTTTCACATGAGTGATCAATGGAGTCCGATGAAGCGAAGCCTTTTTTGATAATCTGGTTACGAGAGATCACAAGTAAAGGTAAACTTTCAGACAACATTCTTGACATTTTTTATTAAAGATACGAATAGTTGACGTTTAGTCCACCTTGTGATGTGTTAGACTATATAGAAGGACATGTATACTGGTCTGCGGTACGTGTACCCGTGGGCATGAAAGAGGTTGGTCTTTTATGCTATGGCCTGAAATACCAGCCCAAAGGCCTCCTTTGGAAGAGAATAGGCATAGATTAATCAGACCTACTAAGCCGTCATCGCCTCCCGGGCTATGCAGTTGTGTCTCCCATTTCACTTAAAACTGAGGTGGAAGACTGTCTGGTCTTCTCTACATAATACAACAGAGGGGTACGGTGTTAAGTAAGTGAGTGGCAAGGGGACTTTCACCGACATGAGTGATCCATAATACTTCGATCAAGCGGACTGAGCTTTTGGTTATCTGAATGTGGGAGATCACCAAAGTCAGACTTTCAGACAACACGTTCTGGAACTTCTTTGTTACAAGTATGAGTAGTTGCCATCGTGGTTTATACTACTGCAAGGGGACTTTCGGATGGTGTTCCGGAACTTTATATCACAAGTACACGAGTACTGTAGTTGCCATCTTGGTTGATTCTGTTTATTTAGACTAACACATAGTATTGGTACAAATGCTTTACCTGTTGGCGTGAGCAGGCTCCATGTCGTCTATCAAATTCCATCCCATGTTTTCCAGCGGATGTCGTGCCGTGTCGTGCCGTGTCGTGCCGTGTCGTGCCGTGTCGTGTCGGGTCGGGTCGTGTCGGGTCGGGTCGTGTCGTTCTCTTTCGTTGGAGCAGTCTTGAGGCGAATGTCGCGTTTATCCCCAGGTCGTTTTCTGATCCATGGTGACATATTATGGGTGGCTTGATACGCGTATAAGTTAGGTGTTGCTAATTCAGGTATGTCTGTGAAACCGTTCTCATCTCCGTGGGCAGGTGAACATGAGTGACCAGCGGCTCAGGGCACGGATATATGGGCTCATAAATGTTGCCAAAAACCACCGAAACAAGGTATCATATCCATTTTGTTTTGACTTTTCGTCAAAGTTCATTCGGCGGATTTCATTCAGTCGGCACTGCCTCTATGACACATTTTTACTTGTGTACTGTTTCGTGCAGTTTTCCCCTGCCGGACCGGCCCATTGTAACTGATTTAACAAGCCCTCAAAGCAAAAACCGCGCCAGAAATGCCCAATTCCGAAAAGCCCCGACCCTTCAGCACTACCATAGTCCTGCATTTAGAACTTGGCGAACTTCTTGACGGACTTGCCGGTGCGGGGAAGGACGCGGAGAACGTTAAAGCGGACCTAGAAGCATATCGTGTCAGTCTTGCCGTAAAAAATGATGACCGCTTGATCGCTCCAAGTGGCCTGACGCGTTTGGTGCTTCGCGCCAGGTTTCGGGGGTCGTCCTCGGCCTCTCGGGAGAGTTGATATCGGGATATGAACGTACAGTCTTGGAAAGGGGACGGCACTGGCCAACGGTAACCTTGTCACCCTCCTCAACACGCAAAGCGGGGGAGACGTGGGCGGCGAGGTTCTTGTGGCGCTTCTCGTAACGGTTGTACTTGGGGATGAAGTGAAGGTACTCGCGACGGATGATGATGGTGCGGTGCATCTTGGTGGAAACGACAGTACCGGACAAGATACGGCCGCGGATGGAGACCTGGCCGGTCCAGGGGCACTTCTTGTCTGTAGTAGTAGGCAATTCACATCAGCCATTTGCTCGTCCTTCTCATCACGTTTCGTCTCTCGTCATATCGCCCTCTTCCTTGCCGTTACCGCTCGCTTGCTCGTGCTCGTGCTCTTGTTGTCTTGTGTTGTGTGTTGTTCGTTTCGATATTTCGTGCTGTCGCATATTTTGTACTCGTCGGTTCGCATTTCGCAACAAAGCCGGCGTGCGGTCGAGGAAGAGTCGGGCTGATCTGATGGACGTTCGTTTCGCGGGTTTTCATGAAAACGTACCGATGTACTGGCCCTCAATGGCAGTAATGGGGGTACGGAAGCCCAGGCCGACGTCCTTGTACCATCTCCGGCCACCCTTACCCGGACGGGCAGACTTGACCTTGGTCTTGCTGTTGAGGAAGACTTGTGAAATCGAAGCTTGTCAGCGCGCCCAAATTCCCTATTGTCGTCTTTTCCCTTCAATTTCCTCCCAGGTGCAAAAACTCACTGTGAGGCTGCTTCTGGAAAGCGCGCTCGCTCTGCACGGTCAGTTCGGTAGCCATCTTGCCGGTCGGGTGATGCCCAAGATGGTGCTATGGTACGTGAGAGGTGAGGTTGGCAAGAAGGTCGAAATTCCACGGGGCTCACAATTTTGCCAGTTGGGGATATTTTTTGGGGCTTGAAATCCGAAAAGTGTGGAAGCGGCGGTGCAAAGCCACACTTGGGCGGCCTTGACCACCACGCACCTCAGCCGGCACCGCAAAACTCTGCCCACTGAGGGGTGGCTTGGCGCTCGAACGTCCAGCAATCGCATCACACCAGCCACAAGTATAGCCACACATGCCTTGCGCACTATCCACTTGCGGCTAGCTGAATAGCGGGACATGTCAAGAACGCACCACGTCTGCAGTTACGATCACTGGAGTTGCCGGGCAGTTTGGGTCGTGAAACAGCGCCCTGAGACTTGTGTTTACGGCGCCCTTCACCCCTGCCATTCGCGTGTTTCACTGTTGCCAAAGTAAACAGTCTGCCCCGCCGACGGGACCCTTGCGGCTGGATGAGCCTGAATCCAAAGATTGGGAATGTCATGCCGATGCGCGCCGCCATCCAAGTCGCGTCCAACTAAGCGCCCCAGAAAAGAACGTGTAACCATACAATCATCTACCCACACTTCATCGATGCTCGTGCGCCTCTTCATCTGTCGCTCATGAACAACGGACACCATATACGATACTCCAATTGAGAATTGGGAGAGCCAAACCCGTCAACGGCAGTACTCGACATGACGCCGCAACAAGATGTTACGCTTCCCCCGACGCGCATCCCGCGCAAATCGATAAGCGGCGGCTCCCCGACGAAGAAAAGGGCAGAGAAGGACAATGCGACTGTTGATATCGGCGCTATGGGCGCTGGTCGCAAGAAGATGAGGAGCAAGAGCATGGGACCTGGTAGTCTTGATATTCTCAAGTCAGGCAATGGTAATCGCAGAGCCGTACGTCTACCAACACCCCTGAAGCCATCACCGTTGAATCTGTAGACATGATATTGATGGGTATTTTACTGTAGTCTTTGGCTGTACCATCACGACCGCCCCCAAGGTCGATTCTCAAACCGACTTCGCTCCCAGAAATTCCCACGTTCAAGTCGCGACAAGCCGAAAGCCAGGTCAGCGGCACCGATCAATCGACGAGCTCATTTGATAGCGGCGAGGGCGGGACCAAGGTGGCCGTACGCACTGAGGAGGAGCAACAAGCAGCTGCCCGAGAGCGCGAGGAAAAGGAGCGGGCGCAGATTGAGAAGGACAACAACGAGCGAAGGGAAGCGCGCAGAAAGTCGCTTGCGAACAGGAGAGTGTCCTTTGCCGCCGAAGCCACCCTGCACACCTTTCACGAGATCGAACTTCCCCAAGATTCGACAACATCTACCGATACAACACGCCGCGCATCATCTTCGACCGCCGCTCCGTCCCCTGCCCCCTCGACCTTGGAAGCTCCTAAACCACCGTCCTCTCCCGATCACGTCGAAGATGACACCATTGCGTACGACTCCGACCTTGAGCATGCCGATAGCGTCGCTGAGATTCAAGCGGAGGAGATGACAGGGTCAAGCGATGACTCGGATGTTGAGGACGGCACTATGATGACGGTTGAAGCAGAAGAGATGACCTCGGCCTCTATAGCAACACCGCGCTCGCATTTCAGCGCAGACTCGAGTGGGGACTTGGATGAGAACCTCCGACTTGCGGCCCGAAGAGCTGTAACCCAACGACTGGATGAAAACGAAGAGGTTATTGCTGGGTTCGCAGGATGGGGAAAGAAAAACAATGCGCAGGGAAGCTCAAGCCAAGGCAGTGGTCAGAACACCCGTTCCAATTTCACACAGGCCGATCAGGGATCGGACATGGACATGGATGCGGATATGGATATGACCACCGCCGTGGGTGGTATCATCCGACGGATGAGTTCATCACCTGAGGGGGACGATGGCGATGATATGGACATGTCGATGGACGTTACCAAGGCAATAGGCGGAATAATCGCACAACCAATACCATCAACCATTCAAGAGCATTCCGCTAGACCGGGTGCCAGGTCGCTTGAGGATTCAGCAACGTTGCGTGGTGACAGAACCATGGAGCTTACAACGGCAGTAGGAGGAATCCGACGCAGCAGGGTTTCGGATGCGAGCCAGTTCGACACGGATGCTAATGAGGACATGTCGATGGAGATAACCACGGCAATCGGTGCGGTGTTGGGCGGGACCTCGTTCGGCAACGCTCCTCAGGAACCTCGGCCGACGACGAACAACGGGACGAATGACCAAGAAGACGACGCTTCGATGATGGATATGACTGTCAGTGTTGGCCAAATTCTACGGGACAGGCCCATAAACGAGGCAAACGACACCCAAGCGATGGACATTACAACGGCAGTGGGTGGTATCATCAAACCAGCCCTAACTCCTCAGCAGGGCTCGACAAGCCAGACGATCGCGGGGCCCACAGCTAAAGAGAATATCCGTCCTCTAACATCTACGGCTGTGATTCGAACTTCTCCTAAGCGGCGGAGATCGGCGGTTGTAGACGAGAATGGAAGCCCTGGTCTTGCTGCCTTTCAGAACAACGGTCTCCGCCAAAGTTTGCCGCCTGCGAGTTCAGCGGCAGCGGGGGACCTGTCTAACGACGCACCAAGCTCGCCATTACAGAGTTCGCCGTTGAGGAGCTCGCCCACCAGGATCCTGCCTACTCGAAGCTCTCCGGACAGGCGCCCTCTTGCAAGACAGCCCTCGCCAGGGAATGCTCCAGAGACACAGCTGGGTACTCCGGTTTCAAAACCTGTACCTAGAATGATTGGGAGCCGATCAAGTTCACCTATACGCACGGCTTCGCCCATGGTCAAAACCACACCGCTCAGCCTAAAATCGAAGCTCTTCCGCCAGGATCCCTCTACTGGGCTTAACACTCCACGCATTGTGTTGACACCACAGAACCGCCGCCTTTCTGGAGTTGGCGCTGATCGACCGGGATTGGGCTCGCCTAAAGTTGCAGAAATTATCGATCGCCGAGATTCCATCGGAGAGACAGCTCCCGACTTTGTTCCCAGTCAACCCGATGGCCAGCGTCGAGCTGTGGCCTTTGCGGACCCTCGAGTAATGGAAGCTGAGCTTGACAAAGAGAGGCGAGAGGAGGAAGAGAGAGAGAACAGTCGCCGGATCTTGGAGCGAGAAGCGGATGGGGAGCGAGATGCCACTGTCAATTTGATGGAGATGATTCAGGGGCTCACGCCCAAGAAAAAGCCTTTGCGTGGTCGAAAGAGCTTGGCCGTTGGAAGTGCAAGAGGCCTTTTGGGGAAGCGGCCCGTGGAGTTGGACCAGGATATTGAGGAAGATACCCCAGAAAAGGATGGAGTAAAACGGTTGAAGGGACATCAAGGAAGTCCAGTCAAGAACATCAGGCTGCAGGCGCCTCCGTCTAAAGCCGAGACCACAACGGGCAGGGAGACCGTCTCTGAGTCTATTGACCAAACGAACAACAATACTGCCACACCAACTATACCCTCTTCGCCCACAAAAGCAATGACGCCCAGAAATCAGGGTCGTTTTAAGGATGTCGCGAATGACCAGCCTACAATTACCATGGATTTCGACCACACCGGCCCCATTGATGAGAATGCGGTGCAACAAGATGACGACGGAGAGCGCATTCATCTGCAGGACTTCCTCAACATGACGAGTATTCGGTTTATGGAGCTCACTACGACTAAACGAAGACACACTATTGCCCCAGGGGCCTCTCGAGACAGCACATCTGCGGAGGATAAGGATATCACCTTTGAGAGTTGCGTGGTGGCCGGTGCCTGTACGGTGCCTATGCTAGAGTTGTACCAGCATGTAGGTTAACCTCACAAAACACTATATCATATCCATTGCTAACCATCAAACAGTCCTGTCGTGAACTGAAGAAGTACATCTCAGAGGGACGCCGCATTGTGCGCGATATCGAGACCGAGACCTTTGTGGAAAACCCGCCGTTGTTTAAGGAGTACATCTCGGCCACTCCGGAGCTCAAGCTCCTCATGGATAACCAGTTCAAGAACGTCAAGAGCCACGCGCGGCTACTGAGCAAGGCGATGTGGTACGAATGGCGCATGAAGCTACAAGAAGGATTGAAAGAGGGGCTCTTCAAGATCTCGGAGGGGATGGACAAGGACGACGAGCTTCTAAGGAAGCAGCAGGAGCTCTTGTCATCAGTCCTTCCCGGTCTGACCAAGCGGTACGGAGCCCTTGAGCGTGAGTTGGAAAATCTTGAGGCTGTCGAAAAGGAGCTTGAGGACTGCGACCCTGAGGACCTCGAGGCTGCCCGCGCGGAGCTTACAGAGCTTGACAAGACCATTGCTGAGAAGAGCAAGAAGATTGAGGAGCTTCGCCAACAGGTCGAGGAATATCAGACGGGCGTTCAATCCCTGGCTGATCAGAAGCAGCAGTGCTTGGACGAGATCACGGCGGCCGACAAACTTCGGGAGGAGTGCAGAGGGTGGAGCTCGACGGAGATTAGCTCGCTCAAAGGTACGTGCTTGCATCATGGTAAAGGTCGGGCCCCCGTTTTGGAAGATACTAACATGTCAGCAGCTCGCGTCGACGAATTGGAGAAGAAATCCGGCTGGGCCATCAACAAAATCGAAGGTTCGGTTATGTTCATGACTTACAAGAGAGAGATCGAGCTCGCCTTCGACTTGGCCTCCTTCAAGCAACAAAACAAGCAAGGACCCACAATCGACATCCGATACATCGCAAACAAGCGCGAACGCAACGTCATCCCATTGACTCTAGAAAGGAAATTCTTCATCGAATGCATCAGCAGCCGCCTCCAAGCCCTATCACATTCCTCTTTATCCGTCAACCGCTTACTCAGCATCGTCAGCGACGCATGGGACAAAGCCGACGCAGCAGCCGAGCAAATCCGGCTGCTCAACCTGAGTTTCCCCACCAAAGTAACTCGGACATCCGACACAACCCTCGAGGTCCGCTCCTCCTTACTCTTGGCTCCTCTACAAACCCGCGTCGAAGTTTGTCTAGCCCTGGAGAAAATTTCCAGCAACGACTCCTTCGACGTAAAAGTCATACCAGACGCCAAGGTCATCTACGGGGAGCAGTTCACCCAGTCTAAGCTGAATGACTTTCTTAAGAATAAGCTCGGGAAGCAATTGCTTGGGAAGGGTGAACGAGAACAACCTAGTAGCAGCAAAAAGAAGCAACAACAGGAATGGAGTGAGGTCGTGTTAGAGTTGTACAAGCGGCTGTTGGCCAAGGGTGCCAAGGTGGGGCATTCTGCAGCGCATGCTCAGGCGCAGCAGGCGAATGGGAGTGCGAATACGCAGCTGGGCGTGCAGGGCCAGGGGGTGGCGCTGAAGTAAACAAACCGAACTTTTTGGGGATGGTGGAGCAGGGGTCGGTTGAGGCTGCGTTGCATGCTCATAGGATGACCGGATGTTCACAATGTTCACTACGAGAAATGGACTTTGCGCCGTCTCGTCTTGCCTCAATCAGATGCCTGAAATTGGATGGATGGGTCTTGTACGGATGATGGATGTTCAAGTATGGCTTTTGAGTATTGAGTATTGGTATGGACGATAGATACCCTTGGCTAGATTATATGGTTTACTGGCTACTGATCGTCCAGTCCTCGCTTGATTGATCGTGTCTTTGGTGTTTGTCTCTGGAAATGCGCTATGGTGATGAGGGTTTCGCTTTGTGAATGTCAAATGCCATGATTTTGATGGACAATGGTTGGTTGCTTTGATGTTTGCTTTGGATCAACTCGGTGTTCTTGACGCTCTCTGTTTACGATGTGGGCTTGTGCGGACTACGGATAACAGATTCATCGCATCTAGTTCTTTTCAGGATCGAACCTGATCTGATGTACGTAGGTAGCCAGGTAAAACAGCAAAGGAGATGAACCACGATGTGTGGGATATAGCAGTACCATGCAAACTCCGTCCTGACAACACTTGATATGACTGACTACCATGTTCTGACTCATCCGGTTAGTTTATTAAGCTTGATGGCTTATACGGCGATGTATGATCACGATACTTTAACTGATGAAAAGTCTAAAAATGGGTTTCTAAACTTCATCAAGTAGCTTGAAAACACGGCATGGGCAAAATGATGATCACGGAGTTTGCACGGAGTCGCTTCGACGCAACTTCCACTTATGACAATCGACCCCGTCCAGACATGCGCAGACCATTACAGACATCTTTACAAACCAGTTTTGGTTTCTGATACTCCCGTATATCGAATCTTGCAAGTCTTGTACAAGTTGCACGACGTAGTCGGCGATACATATTCCATGCCAAAGTCTGTAGATGTCCAAAACACTTCTCGATGGGTCGCCCACCTAACCCCACAACATCGAAAAGTCTTTATGAGGATATCATTGATGTTTGATGATAATGTAATGGAGGTGGTTTGGCATTTGGAGTCGAATCCAAGAGGGTGCCGTGTGAATTTGATGTTGGAAAAAAAAAAAACAGGCAGGAACCAACGTAGTGCATGGTAGGCGGCTAGCAGATGCCAGACCATCAATTGAACACCTATCAGCAACAAAATCAACAGCTATGTAAAAGCTCAAAAGTTTTGCAAGAAACCTCTTTCATGTCCATTTGGCTCCTGGCACCGACTTATTTTTGCATTTACAGCTTTGACTTGGGGTCGTTGA
The DNA here is from genome assembly GCA_009805235.1 of Neurospora pannonica FGSC 7221. NCBI lineage: Eukaryota > Fungi > Ascomycota > Sordariomycetes > Sordariales > Sordariaceae > Neurospora > Neurospora pannonica. The sequence goes on from RANY01000124.1 coordinate 19,439, forward strand.
TGTTGAGTGTCATGACAGCAGCGAGAACGCCAAGATAGGACCCCATCTCCACCACGTTATCGCACAATAAAGACAACGTAAAGGGAGGATTGTGGATGCAATAAATTGCCATGAGAGTGAAATGTCATTTCTAGCTGGACTTTGACGTTCCGTTCACAGCAGATGCGAAAAGCTAAACGGTGGAGTGGGAGTGTCAAGGGAGTGTTGGAAAAGGACACCAAGTGTCGCAAATCCACATCATCACTAGTAGGTATTCGATGGAAATACCACCCCAACGCATCGTTCTGCCGAAAACATTCTCCTACAATTTATTGCAGCATGCGACGGGTAGTCGGCCATTTTTTTCCCTATCAAAATCGCAATTTTCAGGGTGATGACGTGGGAGTGTCCGCGTAGTGGCAGGCAACAAAAGTCAACGCATTTCTATCTGTTAGGGTGTATCATGGCAATCAATGGCAACCCCTTGTTTGCAAAATGAATCATTGATGTACGAAGGGAGAACAACCACTTTTCGCCTTGAATCACACGCAAAGCTGTCGCAACCAAAGGCATTTTGATGTACTCCTGATTGCCCAAGGAAAGACTGTTTGCGCGCGTAGCTACACACAATGCCACCGATGCACTTGACTAGAAAATCCGCACAAGATCCTATATGGGCTTGTTTTCTAGCCTGCGTGCTTCCTACGCGCCGTGATCCATAAAGATGATCTTGTTCCCAATGCTTTGCTCTACTTGCACTCTTTCACCCCCGTATAAAGATTGGTGAGCAGCTTCAAAGGCTGCGCTTTTTGCGTTCAGCGACGATGCCCCTCACCATTTTGTCTTCACTTTCATCACCCAAGATAGCCACCCACCTACAATAGATATATCAGCAGATACCTAACCATTTACACAGAAAAAGATGCTCATTCGCCCACGGTCTTTCTGGAAACGAAGTTCTCAAGGCACACTTTACCAACGCCGACATTCCCCATCACCCAACTTCGCAGTTCTGAGCTTGGCCTCACCCAAATCTCACTTTGCAGTTCGTTATCTTCACACTCGAATTCAAGCAATGTAGAATCGCATGACCCACCGATAAGGTATCCAAAGTACCGCACCTGCATATGACCACAAGCAGCGACCCGAGGAGTCAAAAGTGAGGTGGAGCGACCATCAAGGTCCTCACCAAAACGACACGGCTTGATAGGAGGGATAAGTGACCACAGTCTGCCACCAAATAGATACGCACTGGCCTGAACCTCGAGGTGAAGACGACCCCGCGATGAACTGGGCCGTTGAAAGATTCGATACACGGTTACGTCAAACAGATATTACGCCGGAGGGGCTGCCTAGAGGTAGTCGTGGCGGGTCTTGACGACATCACAGCTATCTTGAAGCATACTAGAGAACAAGATCACTGTTCGGAGAATGGTAGCAGAACACTCGGATCAGGACCAATATACGGAAGCACAGGTTGGAGCATGAGTGAAGCAAGAGTGGCTGTCTGGATTCTACGACATAGATAGCTAGCCTAAACCTGTACCTCTAGTATTCCACTTCACTCGATGAACTCGCCGGCCAGAAGCATTGCTACACGGACAGGCAGCCACATCGCTGAACAGTCAGCCTGATCAAGCGGAAGTGAAGGTGAGCTCGAGTGAAGGTCCTGCCAACCTGGATTCTTGCCCCGCGGTCTAGAAGTGCCAGCGCAAAAGTGAGGCGGACTTCAAAGTTCGGACGACGGGTCCAGGTGACGATTTTGGGAGTGTCAACACCTGCCAAGTACTTTCCGGGAGTCATTCACTCGACCGGTCTGCCGTTATCTCCAAGGTCGTCGGTCACTTGCCATAGCAACCACGGAGCAACCATACCGGTTGACCAACCAGAGGACGCCCTGGGACCGATTTCATCCCAAGTCGGCCTCCCTCAAGCATATCGCCCAGGTTGGCGCACCTTCCAACTTCGATTTGAGTGAATGCTGCAGCCGCAGAGTATTGTGGACGGTATTATAAAACCCCTCCCTCTCTCTCCCTCTTCCTCCTCTTCCTCTTTTCTCCTCTCATGCACCATCCGTTTTTTAAACGTCGATACCAGCAGTCCCCGCGATCGTTCAAGCAAGCCTTTGTAACAGCAGCATCAGCAGCAACAGCAACCGCAACAGCAACCGCAACAGCAACAACAATCGCACCCTCGTTCTGTGTGTGCCACCAAGATGCCAGACATCTTGAGCTGGCTCCTCACCGGGGCGTTGCTATTCGCAGCGTTCCCCCTGAATTGCGCTATCAGCTTTGTCTATAGTGCTTTTCGTAAGTTTATATTCTCCAGCGTAGCAAGGACAGGCAAGCAGTGATACTAATGCTCTCTCACATAGTCGACATGGACACCTCGCCTTCCAAGGCTTGGTCGCTTCTCCAGGAGTGTGCTTGGTTCCTTGACAAGTTCCTCGCATACGTTGACTTCGTCTTTCTCTTCTCGGTTTTCTCTGGCCTGGCTCTTGCGTTGCGGGTCTCCAAGTTGATTGATATTGGCTTGAAGCATCGCTACTCTCGCAAGGCCTGTCGAGAAATCAGTCGCTACGCCGAAATGGTCTGGTCTGTCGCCTCCAATGGAGTTTCTGCTTGGAAGGTGATTTCGCAAAGGGTTCTCCGGTTCGCGCAAGGCGTTCGTCTCCGCCAACAACGCACCGGAAAGGTATACATTGCCTTGAATGAGGATTATTACCTCGTTCCTCGATATGTTCCTCCGCCCACCCCATCACCTCCCATCGCCCCCGACAACCAGACTGTTGACCAGTCCGAGACGATTGTGCCGATTGATCCCAAGAAGCATGGTTATCTCGTGAACCGTAGCACCAGAGAGAGAGAAGACAAAGCCCGCCCAATTGCCAGCTCTGTTATCCTGGAACAGGCTGCGCACCCCCAAGTCGCCGAGTCGACCAACGCCGCCTCTGCTTTCGATGTCGTCCACGCCGGTCCTGCTCCTCCTCGCCCGCCCATTCCAGATCGGGTCAAGCATCTGGAGCTGCAAAAGGAGAAGGTCGCGCGCGAAATGGGACTGACAGTCGAGCAATTCGAGAAACTTCTGCTGAAAAGGAGATCCTCGAGGACCGTTGAAGAGGCCGCGCCAAGTACGACGGCGCCTGACCAGTCGCAACTGCCCGAGACCGACAAGCCGCAGGAGCAGCCCTGGCCGACAACTGCTTCTGCTCCTCAGCCGACGCCTGCGCGGAGTACCTGCAAGGAGCGTGTGCTGAAGAAGCTGTTCAAGCCTCACCGCTACGTCCTGTCTCGTCCGTATGATCACCTTCATTCGGATGCCGCTATTGAGCAGATGCTTGGATCTCTCTTTGTGCCGGCAGTGTCGAAGCCACGTGCAGTTGTGGCAGAAACACCCATTTCTGAACCGGTTGTCACCACGGAACCAACTGTCGCTCCGGAGCCGATCCTCGCGGAGAAGCTCACCCCCCCGGAGATTGTCATCACACCACCCTCCCCGGTCTTGGTTTCCAAGACCTTTGTAGAGACTATTCAGGTCGTAGTCGATAATGGCATTTTCAGCATGCCCGACAAGCTCGCTCCCGAGCCTATCCTCACGGAGAAGCCTATTCGGGAGATTGTCACGGCCCCTTCTGTTCCGGCGTCCTCTGTGGTTCCCCAACTGCAGCTGGGCGAGCGGAACACCGTGTCCGAGCAGGAGATCGAGGGTCTCAGACTTCGTTTTGAGGCCTGGCGAATTTCCCCTTCTGTTGCTGCATCTGCATCTGTGGACGAACAGAAGACTGTTGGAAATGGCGTTCAGTCGCCTCTCCAGGTTCCCGTTCTTACAACCCTCGCATCACCCGCTGATGACCTCGTTCCTTCTGTCGTTGATTCGGTGGAAGACTCCATCATGATGGAGCCGGTGTCAGCTCGTCCTTCGGACGATGATGTGGAAATGGAAGAGGATCTGTCTGTCTTGTCTATTGCAGGACCTGTGTTCAACGGAGTTGCTTCCCTGTCTTCCGACAGGGATCTGTCCATGACGGATATTGAAGTTGCAACTACGGTTCAGGCTGATCTGTCCAATGATCAGCATATGCAAGATGGCGATGACAGCCACCAAGTTTGGATGCACGAAGAGTCGCCCGTAGTCTCGCCGGACATGGAGTTGTTTCCCCCACAGCAATCTCCTGAGACTGTCGTTTTTGGCGGGCAAGTTGTTCAGCTTGTCCCGCTCGGCTCTCAGCAACCGAGCTGGCAATCTTCCTCGGTGTTTAATGGTCAGTTTAACTTTGACTTCACGATGCATTCCCTGGTCCAGCCTCAAGGACCCGAGCACGACATGGTTGATGCTCCCCAGCCAGACATGGTCTTGACGCCTTTTGAGGGTCCCATGGTCGAAATGACATCGCCTGTCGATTCCTTCCAGGCTGATACCACTATGGAGGGTCACTTCGATTATCCGGCTCCCCCTGCGTTTTCCCCCGGCCAACAGCAGCAACCCTGGAACTTTGTTCAGCAGCCGACCCCAGCCACTTCCGATCGCGTCCCGGTTTCCGACACGATTGACTTCGACATGGAGTCGGTGGTGGATCCAACTCTCGAAACGATGTTCGACAATGTGGTTTCGCCAATGGCTCACCAGCCTAGTCCGGTTTCCGTCACCACAGAGTCTGACATGGGGTTGGTTACTCCAGCTCTCCAGGCTGTTGGCAACGTGGTTTCCGATATTCTTCCCGAGTTCGGCATCAACTCGGTCCATCCAGCTCTCCGGCCAGTCGACATGCCGCTTGATGCGGCAGTAACTCAAGGTACCTTGCCGGTGGTTGAGCAGCCATCTGAACAGGTTGTTCCTCAACAGCAACCTGAACAGGCGGTTTCTCAGCCAGCCCCGGCTACCGACGAGTACCCAGGCGTTGAGGAGTGCAATCCTGAGGAGTTTGCCAAGTTCCAGGCGCTTCAGAACTCTGTCCTCGAACAAAATGCGGAAGAGGCCAGGCACCAATCAGAGTACCCTGAGCCCCCCGAGTACCCGGCCGGAGTCGATCAGACGCCGGAGATGGTCTCGCCATTGTTCGCTCCTGACGTTGACGATGGAGCAAGCAACGGCTCTCTCGTTTTGTCACCACCGGGCACGCCTACTTCAGTTAGGTCGTGGGACCATTCGCTCTTCGGGAGCCCTCCTCCGGTCTGCTCGGCGCCGACTCCCCCCAACCGGTCGCCCACTCCTCCTCGTCCTGCTGGGTTGGACTTCACCAATGCGACGTTCCAGCCAATCCTCCCTGTCGGTGCGCCGGTCTTCACCCCGGCCCCGACATTCCAGCCAATTCTTCCCGCTGGTGCGCCGGTCTTCAACCGGGCCCCGCCCTCCAACATCTTCGGAGAAGGCTTTAAGCCTGATCATTTCACCCCTGACGATCCCGAGTTCAAGAAGCATGACGAGGAATGGACCAGGAATGAGATGGCGAGGATGGAGCAGGCCTGGCTGGATGGTCAGAGGCTCACCCAGGCGGAGTATGCCTCGGCGGAGGTGCAGGTAGACGTACTTCGGCCAGTCGAAGCCGTGTACATCTACGGCGCACCTGATGAAGACGAGGACTCTGACGGCTCGATCGAGAGCTCTGACCAGGAGGTTGTGATTCCAGGTCCGGTCAGCCAGCGCAGGATTGCCGTGCCCAGGTCGCGAGCGAGCAGAGTGACGGCGACGGCAACGGCCACTCCTTCGGTTCCCCCGGCAGCTCCCTTGAACGTGGCCCCGGTCGCGGACGTGGGTTCTCTCGGTGAGATTACTCCTCCGGTTGTCAGCGACTTGCCTGGCGAGGAGCAAGATGCCGAGGAGGAACTCGATGACGAGGAGCTCGAACGGGAGCTGCTGGGTATGTTTGCCGACACCCCCAGCGAGGACGAGTACCCTCCGATGGCCGATGCCGAGGTCATTCGGAACAGGCCCATCGCGGTCCCAAGAAGAAGGCGTCGCAACCTTCCTTCACAAAACAACACCGACAATTAAGACAAGGATCACAAGGCGACACATAAGCATATGGCATAAACGGCATAGGTGGCCCCGGGCGGGCGCCACTCATAATCGTACATAAGTCCAGCTTGTCGTTGTTCTCTCGAGCATGAGGCGGGTATGGGTAGGAGCCAGAGAACCTGGGTCGTTTTGCGGGGCGCGAAGCAAGACACCCAGATTGTTAGAATTCCTTGATCTTTGTTCGGTTGTTGTCAGTCTTGTTCGTTCGGTTTGAGAGTGTGTTGTCTATCGGGATCTTTTTTTCGCCTTTCCATCAGAACTGTCACCTTTTTCTTCCCTTTTCCGACGATCTTCTACATCGATGACACACACTTCTCTCACCAGCGGGCTCGACTTTAAATAAGAGGTTCTAGGCATGGGTGGGTGGGTTGGCCAGAACCAGGGAGTTTGGTTGTGTGTGAAATGATGACAGGCCGGTCATTCCTGTCCTCTCATGATCACCGATCATACTACCCATTTCTCACTCTTGTATGTTCGTCGCCAGGGGTCACACTGGGTACAGTCGACTACAGAGTTCTCTCGCACAGTCGCCACCGACAGCCGCAGTCGGGAACAGGTGCTGCGAATCTTTCTATATCAGGTTTCTGGTAAGGGTGGGTGGGTTGGCCAGAAACAGGGAGTCAGTTTTGCTGTCTCTCGACATGTTGCAACCAAGGAGTCACACTTGGGAATAAGACGACCTGATATCAGCTCCGGTGCCTATAATCGGAAGCATTCTCTCAACAATCTCTCGACGCCTATAGTCGGAGACATTACGTGTTTGCGGATCGACAACTTCGGCAAGCTAGTCACACTTGCCTTCTGTCCTACCAGCAACACGACCCTCAACATTGTCGCTACCGAGTCAGTCACGCTCACATTCGCAAGGCGAAGCGACAACGTTCTGTCAGATTATCTGTTCTTTTACTGTACGAGTTATTCTCTCGACGTCTTCAGATGATTCTTTATCAGCATCAGACCTAGACACGTCTGCTTGCGATTCATTGTCACGATTACTGTCAGCATCATCTTCTTACCAGACTTATCCACATCTTTCGGATTCATTGCAGCAACCATATCACTCTTCGAAAGGCGAAACAGCAGCAATGATATGAGACTGACAGCATACTTACATGACAACAAACCAACTTCTTTTTTGGCATCATTCAACCAGAAAAACACCAAACTTCACAAAAAACTTGAAAAGGGAAAACAATCACAAAAAAATGTACGAGTACGACCATCACCTGACTACACCTGTACATCTTTCGGATATCGTCCACTTATGACCACGTCAGTTTGCCGACTTCTTTCTTTCTCAGCAAGGCATACCGACGAAACGATCCTGTCGAAGACTATCATTTTCTTTCTCACTTCTGTCTCGACCAGATCACAGCGACCGACCAATGTGCAATCACTCAAGCACGTTTACAACATATGACCAGTGCCGCCTATCTTCTTTCTTCACACAGGCGCGACACAAAAAAACTACAAAAAAACAGCATTTCATTCGAGCATCATCTCTCTCACACTCGGATGTTCAAACATTGTGACCAGTTCAGCTCCGCTTCTTCACTTTTTTCACGCAAACAGGAAGCAGCTGACGAAAAAAACCAACATGTCAAGACTCGGAACAATCATCACCTTGTCGAGACATCAACAAGAACGTCCTCAATCAAGTCAAACCAAACCATGGATGTTCACGTTGTGGCACCGCTCGGATCTGCACCAACCAAATCTTCAAACTTCAAATCTTCAAACCAAAAAAAAAGCAGTGACAGCAGACCCGACCGAAAAAAATCAACATGTCGAGACTCGCAACAATCATCATCAGCTTGTCAAAACATCAGCGACATCCTCCAACTTCAAACCATGGATGTCCAAACTTGTGACATGTTCAGGACTGCAGACAACCAAACCAAATTTCAAAGCTCCATTCAAACCAAAGGAGCAAGCAGTCCGAACGAAAACTCAAATCAACCATGTCTCGACTCACAACTTTCAACGTGAACAAACTTCAAACTCAATTCACAATGTCGAGGCATGACGATTCACCTCTTTGCATGCCCGGTCAAAAAACAAACTTGACGACCGGCAGCAAAACTTTGCAATGCGGTCGACACAAATCACACTCGTCGACCAGCAGCAAAGCAGATCTTGTGGCATATGGATTAACACCTGCGATTCGACAGCTTCGGGTAAGTTTCCTCTCTCTCATCTCCCTTCTTCATGCTGCTTGACACAGAACTAACAATGATAACAGGACTCGATGAAACAAAATCAAATTGAACACACTCAAACTAAATCATTCACGTCGAGCAATCCCACAAGCAGTTAAGATCGGTACCCCAAAAAGGGGCTCCCCAAAGAAAGGGGAAAAAAACAGATGGTCCAAAGCGAACTCAACGATCAATTGCAGTAAGTCTTTTCTCGTGTTTGAACATTGGATATGGCAAGCAAGCAAGCAGTATCACTGACATCGGATACAGAACCAAAAAAAACCAAAAACCAAAACATACATGTTGAGTTGGACCATCAACACCTGCGATTCGACAGCACCGGGTAAGCTTTCTCTCTCTCTCTCTCTCTCTCTCTCTCTCTCATCTTCCTTTTGCGCAGCTCAAAGATCAGAGAAGCTAACCATCTATGATCACAGGACTCGATGAAACAAAACCAAACCAGATTGAACCAAACCACTTACTCAAATCACTCAAATCACTCATCACGTCGAGCAATCCCCACGCAGTTGAGATCGGTACCCCGAAAAGGGGTTCCCCAATGAAAGGGAGAAAGATGGTCCAAAAACCAAAACCAAAACCAAAAACATGTTGAGTTGGACCATCAAATGAATGCATAAATTGCATTCGAGAGAAAAGCTTGACGAAACACCGAAGAAAAAAGTAAGTTCATGACATCAACACATTGATACATGGGGCAGATGGCTAACGATCATCACAGATTCGTGTTGTTTTATGTTGAGTTGGCCTGCCCAGGTTGTAAAATCAGCAACACTCAACAGACTGTTAATGTATGTGCCACTGCTCTAGTGCTCGTCTATTGATTGAGATCATCATGTACTGACTTGGTTCTCTGTGACAGAAAGCCGAAATTTGCTGCTGCAAATGAACATACAAACCAAACCAAACCAAACAAATCAACTCAGGAACCAGAACGAGTAACGGACAATCAATCTCAATTATCCATGGCGGCATCTCGACAAAGCTCTTCAACTTCTATCTACTCTTGAGCTTCGTCAATCATCCATGGCGGCATCGAGACAACTCTACAAACCTATCTACTCTTGAGCTTCGTCCAGCCACTCGTCCCTCTAGTACCGGCACTACTAGTACTCGTTCCAGCAGCAGCAGCAGCGTCGGTTGAGCCAGCCGCATTACCACTCAAACCAATACCTCTTTCTCTGGCAATGGCTCCCGACAAACCACCGGCACCAACAACAGTCGAAACAGATTCAACCCCGAAATCATCGTTCACCCGTCCGTCTCTACCACCAATCTCTTCTCTCCGACGACGTCGCTTAACCAAAACTCCAAGCCGACCGTCGTCGTGTTCGAAAGCATCGTCCAGCTCGTCACCCTCGATCTTCTCCCACTCCAACATCGGCGCCTCGTTAATCAACCTCTTCTTCAACCGATCCGACATCCGGTGCGGACTGGGGAGTCTGCACCTGTCCAACCACTCCTTCCCTTCCAAACTCTCGAGGAAGTTGTGGATCGTCCCATGAGACCAGCGACCTATAACCACTCTCGGGTTGTTGTTCGCCGTCGTACTCTCTTCAGACGGTGTTGTCTCATTACCAACTTGACCACTGGGACTTGGACTTTTTGGAAACATGTTCGGATCGACCGAGCGCCGATGGAGATTATCGCCAATCAACAACCGATACAAATTGTGGCCCATGTTGCACAGCTCATCGTAGGTATCCCGCGAATCAAAACCAAATGGGAGACCTTGCGTGCAACAGGCCCAGGCGATATTGTGGGCCAGCAAACAGACGGCTTCAATAAACATTCCGGCCGTCTGAGGGTCTTCCTTGACTAGAGCGGGCAACGGCTTTTCGATCCAGAGCGGACGGGGACGATGGGGGAAAGATCTGGTTTTCTCAACATCGATCGGCGGTCCATCCAACCCGGACTGCTGGTGATGACCAGATAACATGGCTGCCGGAAACGGCGGCTCCTCTAATTGATAAGACGCCTGCGGCCATAAAATTGTCGGTCGTGGGTAGTCTTGGTGTGGAAGTGTGATTTGTGAAGGAAGCCGAATGGCGAGATAATGGGAGGTCAGCATCACCAAATGAGTGATGTTGGCCAGGGATGTGTTGATAACCTCCGGTGAGAGGCCTACAGGGAAAAAAAAGAAAAAGTAAGTCAAGCTGACAGTTGGGGACATGGAGAGAAGAGGAGCTAACTCACTGTTTAGAGCATGCAAGTCGATAATCTCGACACCGCCGAGCTCATACCGTTTCGAAGAACCCTTGCGAATCTGCCGAAGCCCAAACAATCTGGCAGCCTCCTCGCACAGAAACGATCTCGTCGACGCCATGGTGTCAGCACAAGCAGCCCATTTGAATCTAATACGGCGGATGGACTCCTGGGTCTCCTCGAGCTGCCGGTTCCGTCTCGCTGCAACACCAGTCGACATGGCCGATAAATCAGACTCCTTCCGGGCGAGAACATCCTTCTTCTTCTCGACCTCCTTCCTGGTCTGCTCGGTCTGTCTCTTCAAGCGCTCACACTGCGCCATAATCTCGGCGGTTCGAGCATTAGCGGCAGCCATTTCCGACTTGAGTCGGTCCAGGTAAGGCTTCTTGGATCCTTCTGCTGCTTCCTCCTCTCCGACGGTGCGCTCTAACTCTTCGTTCTCGATCAGGGCTCGTGCGTTCTGCACTCGAAGTGGGTAAAGCCGATTGCGCGCATCAACAGCGCAGAGAAAAGGCACCCTTCCGTGATGGGAGCGGTCGCAAAGACTACAACAAATCATTTTGAACGAGAACAAGAAAGGTGGCTTCGTCGAGGGATCCAAAGTGATGAGTTTGAGTTGCAAGATCAAGAAGATGTCAGCAACAGAGAGGCTAACTTGTATTGGTGGTTATCGATGGAACAGATCTTCATCCAAAGACTCGACGATGACATGACGAAACGGCCGATGTTTGCTGCCCGATAAAATGCCCTCAAAGCAATACCGATACCGATGAATGGCGATGAAACAAGACGAACGTCGAGACGAATAATGGATCAATCAATCATCCAAAGAAAGAGAAGGGGTGTCGGTGTTAAAGAGGAGATGAACAAGATCAAAAACAAAGTCTCCAGGCTGAAGTCACAAGCATCCACACTGCACAGCACTTCAACAGGTACAGCACGCACAACACATACACCCCTGGGCGTCATCCGAGGGCCGGTCACCGGGACCATGTTTCGCAGGTCACAGCAGTCACAGTCCTCGCCGAATCTGGTCTAGTGTCACGCCCTGGCCTAGCCCTGCCCCGGATTGGCGCGCAGTACCGACCCACTTCCCGCTTCTGCCTAGCTCGACTGCCGCCCATCGCCCACGGCCCCTCTTTCAGAGGCTCCAGCGCCCTCCACAGCTGCAACCGCGCTCTCGAATAGCGACTCCATTCGGCGGCTCTCGGTCTCACCATACCTTAACGTCCTCTCATCAAAGCGATCACAGGAAGGTCACAAGGAAGCGGCGAAGACGAGACCTCGACTTCTCCGTCACACTCACACTTGCAGAAAACTTGCAGTGTAGCACAATCCAATCGGCAACTCATCGGGCAGCAAATACAAGACATCGGTCAAGTCTACAAACAACTACCAAACAGTCTCTAAGAAGAAAGAGACACAAAAAAACATCAAGAGCAAAGTGAAAGCGGCATCACTTTCGACAACTCATAAACAACAAAAGGAAAGAGCATAAACTACCTTCCACTCACGCTTACCTGCGCCTTCCGTCCTTGTCCAGAAAACAAAAACTCAAACATGGCATCTACCCCGCCTCAAAAACGGCAAGGACGGCCAGAGTCGCCTGATTCCGATCTAAGCACCGCTTCTCCAGCCGGCAGCGAGCACAACCAGAGCTCCCACTTTGGCGACGACGACTCCTTTGACCAAAACATCCAGTCACCTCAGTCGCCTCAGTCGCCTCAGCTCCTCTCGCCTCTTCAGCCAGTGCGCTCAACGCCCATCGTCCCCATCATGGACAGCAACAGCAACTCAAGCGGCGGCCCGGACAGCGACGACGACATGGCCAACAGCCCCAGTGACCACGGCAATAACGCAGAGCCGACAGTCACCCAAATCCAACAGGATCAACAAAATCGCTCCTCCTCCTTCCTCCCTGCCACAGTTTTCCAAGGCAGTAACAACAACCATAACAATAACAACTCACAGCGCCCCCAGGTCAAGACCCCTGAGCCGCGCAACAACACCACCACTCCCACCAACGAACCGATCACCATCACCAACCAAAACAGTAACAACCAAGGCAACAATCTTAACAGCCTCCATCAGACTCTCAACCCAATCAAAACCTCCATCAACCCCACTCCTCGAAACATCCTCGCCGCGCACACCCTCTCGTCGCCCAGCACCCCAGGCACTCTACCTAACTTTGACTGGGACGACTTCGTCACTCGCTACACCGAGTCTCTCTCAGCCGCCGACGCCCAAGAGCAAGAGCTCCTCGAAGAGTTCCAGCAGCTGGTGCAGTACTTCAACGTGTGGGCCTCATCCTCATCGGCTCACGACACGGACCGCGCCGTCAAGCGCCTGCAGACGCGCGAGCGGTACGTACGTCTTCATGAGCAAAATCTGGCGCAAAGGAGAAAGCATTTGACGGAGGTGGTGAGGGCTTTTCAGAGCGCGCTGGCGCTGTTGAGTCAGTCTTCTTGATGGATTTCATGGTTGAGAAAGAACAAAGGTGGTGGTTGGTGTGGATGTGTGTGAGTGACACTGAGGGAGGAGGAGCGGAGCAGTATTAGCACATGACTGCTTCAACAAAAAACATAAAAAAAATTTAAAAAAAACAAAAATAAAAAAAAACTTAAAGGCGTGGTCCCCGTGGCGGCTTTGGCCGTGGGCCGGACTCATGCCGTGGTGGAGGGTAGTTTGGAAGAGGGGAAGGCGTGGTCCCAAAGGCGGCAAAGACCGTGGGCCGGATGCACGCCGTGGGAGGAGAAGTGTGAAGTGAGTTGTGTTTTTGTTTGCGTGGGTTTTTGGTTGTGTCTAGAGTAGTTGTAGATAGCCTGGCCTCCGGGCAGGTGGAGGGCCAAGGGCCCGACAGGTACGTTCTCTTCTTCACTTTCCCCTTTTTGTCTACCGCAGCTTGCTAACTCTTCTACATGCCAGGGACGGGGCCAAGAGGGACTTGGGGCCCAGGTACGTATCTTACTTTCCCTTTTCTTTTTTTGATCATGCAAGGACTAACTGTTCTACACTCACAGGAAAGGGGACCGGGACGGGAGTGTGGGTGGAGGAGTAGATAGGGTGCGCATCATGTAACATGGGGAAGAGTATTGGTTTGATGTTGGTGATGAGAAGAAAAAAGCGAGAAGAGCGAGCATAAATTGCTTGGGAGCATAAAGTGCTCGAGAGGAGAAAGTGTTTAGGGAGCATACAATGCTCGGAAATGATTCATGTAAAGAAGAGCATAAACTGCTCGGACTCGATTCATGTATAGAAGAGCATAAACTGCTCTGTATCGATTCATGTATAGAAGAGCCCAAAGCGCTAAAGCGCTCAGGAGCATAAAATGCTCAGAAGGCAATCAAGCGAGCATAAATTGCTCAGGAGGAGCTTGACAAGGGTTGACACAGTCACCAGACAAAGTCAGTGAGCTGATGATGGTGAGGGTGGAGAAGGGATTTCATTTGTGTTGAGAATATGTGTATACCAGACAGAAGTCTGTGTGGATCATGCAAGCAGCGTTGCTGCGGGGGATGAAATTGAGAAGGGCTCGGACAGCCACTAGACAAAGTCAGTGAGCTAGATGATGATGAGAGTAGAAAGGAGATTTTCATGTGTTGAGAATCATTGTATACCAGACGGAAGTCTGTGTGGAATCTACGAGCAGAGTTGCTGCGGGAGATGATACTGGGGAGAAGCAAGGTCTTCTGTTGGGGTGACAATGGTGGTGGTGGTGATAGTGGTAGCGGTTGTTAAACCGAGTGCTTTAACAGCTTTGGGTCTTGGAGGCCATGATGCGGTCGGGTATTCAGAGGCGGTGGATGATGGGTCAAAATGGTCAACACATTTCTTCATAAATCTCTCGCCATTGTGCTCAGTGACTGGTGACATTTCCGCTCATAGGTGACCTGCCTTCCCCAAGTGACGCATCTGTTGCTACGATTTACTATAACGATGTATTCCATCCCGATGATTCCCCGGCATTTCAATCAACAGTTGTCACATCCTGCCACTGCGCAGGCCCCGAAGTCCGTTGAAATGACAAAAACCAATAAATCAATTCTTTTAATACCCCCGCAACGCCGTGATCCTCCTAACCAGAAATAAACGACAACTCGTCATGTAAGCCATGCTCAACATCCTCATAACATGGGTATCATGAGAAGCAACGCCTCTTCCATGCCATGCCATGCTCAATAACCAAGAAACTTTTCCAACCTCGTCCTCCACCAATCTTCAACCCATCACCCATCAATACTCAAATCCTCATGAATCATCCAAGGCATAACCACTCATCTAGCCGCTTGCGCATCCCTCTTCACCGTGCCATACCCATCCATAGCCGAACTAGCCCTCGACCCCTGTGAGTCCGACGATATCAACGTACTCCCCCCATCCACCACCTCCACTCCCTCTCCCTCCTCCTCTTCCTCCCCTTCTTCACTCTCCTCACTCTCAGAATCCGTCTCCAAACTCCTCGTCGGCCCCYCCCCCTCCACAATCCACCAACTCGGCACCGCCCCGACCGCCGCCACAAGACTCAAAAACCACCAAGGAGCAATGATGTAATCCCTCCCCGTCACTCCCCAAGTAAATATCGCTCCCGCCACCGCAGGACCAATCGCCCTTCCCAGTCCCGAAAAAGTCGTCGCGAACCCGTTCAACGTTCCCAGAATTTTTAGGGATGAGGCGGAGTTGGTTAACAGTATCGTCGTGCAGGGAAAGCCGATGATGACTGCTACTCCCTTGATGAGGATCAAAGTGAGGAAAACCGCGTAGCGCGTGTGCGTATCTTCTATCAGCGCCGTGTAGGGTGTAAGTAAATAAACGATGGGAAAAAGCAGCGTAGCGGCGCGGTAGCACCGTAAAACGCCGAAGCGGGCGCAGAACCAGGGAAACAGGAAGAATTGCACGACGCCGCAGGCGATGCCGTACACGGTATAAATGGTGCCGATTTTGTCCGACCCCAAACCGAAGCCGCCGGTGAATTTGAAGGGGAGGTGGGTGTTTTCTGGTGTATGGGGGACGAGGGGGTAGTTGAGGAAGACGGGGAGGACTTGGTCGAAGGCTACCGAGTGGAGGGCGAGAAAGGTGTAGGAGGTTAGGTTGATTATGGTTTGGGGGGTGAAGATCTCGCGGAGGGTGGGGGGGTCGGTTTCTACTGAAACTATGCAGGTGGGGAGGGAGGATTGAGCGAGTAAAGGGGCGGAGGCACCGTCGTCGACGAAGGAGTGGCGGCGGGTATTTCGGTGATGGTGAGGGTTACGGCGTTTAAAAGGGCGGGTGAGTTTCTCGCCGAGGACCAAACCCCAGTCTCGATGGCCGCGCCGGCTTTCGAGCGTTTCGCGGAGGAAGAGGAGGCCGGTCATGAGGGAGATGAAGAAGATGACGCAGGCGACGATGTTGGGGAGCGCGAACGGGTACTTTTTGAAGAAGTCGATGTTGCCGAAGAGGGAAGGGTATTGCTCGGCGGGCTGGGCGAAGAAACCGCCGAAGGCGGGGCCGAAGACGCTGCCGATGGACCAGACGAGGGGCATGAGGGAGAAGGCCTTTGGTTGGAGTTCTTTTTCGGGAACCATTTCTGCTACCATTGTTCGGAGGATGCCGACTGGGTGGTACATGTTAGCGTTTCCTGTTTTTTTGAGGATATACAGGTCTTTTTCTTACCATTTCCGTTACCCGCTCCCATGATAAACCGAACAGTGATGGCCATAGTCAGACTGGTCGACAGACCCCATACGATGAAGCAGATCATGGTGCTCGTGAGACCAATGAGGATGATAGGCTTGCGGCCGAACCGGTCAGATGCTCTCCCCCAAGGCACGGCGGCCATGCTCTGAGCAACTGAGAAGATGGACCCTGTGAAGCCGGCCCATTTCGCCACCTCGTTCTTCGGAACCCCGAAACTCTTGATCATCTCGGGCAGGTAAGGGTAGATGGATGTTGCGGCCAGCGGTTCGGCGAATCTGGCGACGGCTGTGGGTTGAGGTTATGTTAGCATGTGTTCTCTGCGAAGAGGCGAAATGGTGTGTATAGGCTCCAATGTCCTTAAGCGCGTTTTCTTTCGTCTTTGTATCATCCATCCCGTACAGATATTGGTAGAGTCCTGTTGTTCTAGTATGGTATGACCGCCGGTCACATCTATCATCTGTGATGTCAAGTTCGAAACAGACAATCGGAGTCGAGAGACTCTTCAACGGCATAACATAATGGAACAGAAAAGTGTATTGCTTACCCAGAATTGCCAGCTGTTGCTTGGGCAGTTTGGGGCCATCGTTGGTTTTGGTGACCATGATGGCAATAGCCTACTCTGTCTATCTCGTAACTGGTGCGATCGAGGGTGTAAACAAGAAATCTAGTCGAGTAGATTTTCTAGTAGAAAAAAACAAACGCAATGTTCAAGCAAAGAACACAAGCAAAGAAGAAGCGCCCGAGTCTACTATCTTATACGAGGTGGCGACTATGACTGGACGAGGTGGCAGGGCAGGGCAAGAAGTGTGAAGGTTGTCAGATTTTGACACCCTTGAGATGACAGATGAAAGAGGGGCGGAAAGCGGACGAGGAAGAGGGAAAATAAAAAACCAAAAAAAAAAAAAAAAAGAAGAAGAAACCCGCAAGAGAAACTCGAATCCTGGACCCCGAAAAATACTTATTAGTCAAGAAGAGGCGTGGAACGGTGGTATTTGGTGATAAAACAAGAAAGAGGATCGCTGTTCACATGCGGCTTTATGCGGAACTAACGGGAGGTACGGACGGACGGGGTTCCTAGCCGGAGGTTCCATTGCCCGCTAAAGGACCCTTGCCGAACCACTGAGAAAGCTGCCTGGAGTTCACCGTATTCCATTGTGCCCACCAATTCGTCCCTGTTGGAGTTGGTTCACTGCAGGTACAAAGAATCTTTGGCTGGAGATTTCCACTTATCTGTGACTGTCCTTCCTTCTGGGCCACGGAACACAGCGGGCAAGGACTAATCCTCCCAGTTTCAACAACAACGGTCTCGTGCTCCTGTCGAGAGTTGAATCTTGCGCACGACGGTGAGTTGTGGCTGTCGACCGGTGAGGAATCTGGAGCATGTCAATATGTGTCAGAAGTCACAAACTCTGTTGAAGTTGTGAGGTATTGCATGCATATTCCTCGCACCCTTCTCTGTCTCAGCAGTCACACGCACATAAGATTCGGGGAATCCGTCCCATTCCCGTTCGCCGACTGTGCCCGGTCGAGAAAAAGGCTTTCCGTCTGCTGTGTTAGTACCTCGAGGAGGATCAGGATCACAGGGTCGACGTCCACCCTCATTTGTCATTGGCTGCCACTGGAACGCTGGCTTACTTACATGCTATACGCAGTACAACCTTCACCTTCTATCGAGCCGTCAGTACAGCATCGTGACTCGGATCTAGCAGCTGAGTCAACGTTATCCCCAAATCTGCAGGCGGTTACGGAACCCTTTCCCGCCCTTCAACAACCCTTGTCTGTCCGCTGCATGGGCTATTGACCCCCGTGTCAAGGGCGCCAAAAAGTCAACATGGCCACCAGACCTCGGATCTTACAGTTCGATGGCTTTAAAGTGATCTGATGATAGACGGACAGTTCAACTTCGGTCGGCGGAAATATCAAATTTTCGGATCGAGACTTTTTTTCGGTTCCGGATCGGCGTCAGCCAAAACGAACTGAAATCCAACTCCCGTCACTGGCCACAGCAAGCAAGCTCAACGGTCACTGTGCTACAGTGTACAGTGTAACAGCAACTATGATTTCGTACTGTATTTACATCGTGCGGGGAACCTCCAGACTGTGAGGGGCCACTGCTACGATGGTATTGATTCGGGGCCAAGATTGTGCCGGTCAGCCCTGCAATGACGCCAACCGTAAAGTCCGAGGAGTTGTCGCCGGCGATAATCAATGGAAAGACTTTCGACTCGGGCAACTCTTGTGATTGATAGGTGCATCAATACCACAAGTGGATAGTGCGGCAGCTCCCGTTGCTGCAGGCGACTTTGTTAGCTTGCGAGACCTGCCAATAGGTGGAGAGTCCTGGAGAATCACTTGTCACTACAGTTAGTGGATTGGTGAGGTTACGTTAGGTGAGTTGGTGACGACGTTCATCAGGTGAACTCGCCCAACTTCATTCTTTTCAACTCATCATCGTAAACTCCATCCATATTCATCGTGGCATGGCCAAATCCCATCATCTCCACTCCAAAGACATCCGATAAAGTGTAAGTGAGACCTCACACCCTCACACCCTCAGCCGCCGACTATCTACTTCCATCTATCGCTCAAACATTCCTTCGTCCACTTCCCCTCACACCCTCTCACGAGACCAATTGTCCCGATATGGGCTTCAAGTCTCCCGCTCTCGGTCCGTGAAACCCACGGTTTACTTCCTATTGGATGTTCAGGACTCTTCCGCCTCTATCAACAACACCCTTTCGTTCACCTACTGACTCTCAACATGCAGTGTATCAACAGACTACTCAAACATAGATACAGATTAAGCAAGCTTCAACATGGGTACCGTCTCGGAGCATACCCCCCTCATCACCACGGTGGAGGTTGAGGCTGCTCCTCGGCGTCGGTATTCCCACCATGTCGCCCGCCGATTCTTCACCCTTTGCTTTTCATCCATCCTCTTTTGGTTCTCCTTGTTCTTCATCGCCTCCTTCACTTTTCTTCCCCGCCCTTCGTCTTGGCCCGGCTGTGGTCATGGCCGAAGCAAGGTAGACCACGAGCAGTTGCGCCAGCTGCTTCTTGACACTCCCAGCAGCAAAAAGGCCGAGGAGTGGCAAAGATACTACACTGCCGGGCCCCATCTTGCTGGAAAGAACTACTCTCAGGTACGCTGGTCCTGCCCTCAAAAGTCACGTCATACATTCTCACCCGTCTTATAGGCACTCTGGACCAAGGAAAAGTGGGAAGAATTCGGTGTTCAATCACACATCGTCGACTATGAGGTTTACATCAACTACCCAGTCGACCATCGACTGGCACTCCTGAAGAAGGAGGACAAGAAGGACGACAGCAGCTCGGACAACTGGAAGGTGTCCTTTGAAGCCACGCTTGAAGAGGACATCCTTGACGAGGATCCGAGCACAAGTTTGCCCGACAGAGTCCCCGTCTTCCACGGTTATTCGGCCTCCGGCAACGTCACCGCGCCCGTGGTCTACGTCAACTACGGTACGTACCAGGACTTTGACGACCTGCTCAAGGCCAACGTCAGCCTTGCCGGAAAGATCGCCATTGCTCGTTATGGCCTCATCTTCCGTGGACTCAAAGTCAAGAAGGCGCAGGAGCTGGGAATGATCGGCGTTATCCTTTACAGCGATCCCGGTGACGATGGTGAAATGACTGAAGAAAACGGCTACGCCCCTTATCCCGAAGGACCGGCTCGCCAACCTAGCAGTGTCCAGCGTGGAAGTACACAGTTCCTCAGCGTTGCTCCAGGCGACCCGTAAGTCATTGTGTTTTCACCAGTTGCATATAAGAAGGCTAACACGAATAACAGGACAACACCTGGTTATCCTTCTAAACCCGGTGTGCCTCGTGGGCCGGTTGACGGAGCTATTCCCAGCATTCCCTCAATTCCTATCTCCTACGCCGAAGCCCTTCCTATTCTCAAGGCCCTCAATGGTCATGGTCCCAAGGCTTCGGATTTCAACAAGTGGTGGACTCATCGGACTGGTCTAGGCTACAAGGGCGTAGACTATAACATCGGACCGACGCCGGATGACGTTGTTGTGAACCTCTACAACGAGCAGGAATACGTTACTACTCCTTTGTGGAACGTTATCGGCATCATCAACGGTACCATTCCGGATGAGGTGATTGGTGAGTAATCTTTCCTTAGACTTGGCGAGAGATGTACCCTTGATGAGCCCGGTACTGACTTGTAGCATAGTTATCGGCAACCACCGCGATGCTTGGATTGCGGGTGGTGCTGGTGATCCGAATAGCGGGTCTGCTGTTCTCAACGAGGTCATTCGCTCCTTCGGAGAAGCTTTGCGTCTTGGCTGGAAGCCCTTGCGTACCATCGTCTTTGCCAGCTGGGATGGTGAAGAATACGGTCTTGTCGGATCCACCGAATGGGTCGAGGAGTATCTTCCCTGGTTGAGTGCCGCCAATGTTGCCTATCTGAACATCGACGTCGGCGTCCGGGGCAAGGTCTTCTCCGCCTCTGCCGCTCCTCTCCTCAACAGCATCATCTACGCCGCCACCGGAGCCGTCGAGTCCCCCGACCACCCGGGACACTCGATCCTCGAGAAGAACTGGGACAAGAATATCACCACGATGGGCAGCGGCAGCGATTTCACCGCCTTCCAGGACTTCGCCGGCATCCCCTCCCTGGACGTCGGTTTCAACGCCGGAGAGGATGACCCGGTCTACCACTACCACAGCAACTACGATAGCTTCTACTGGATGAAGAAGTACGGCGACCCCGGCTTCGTCTACCACAGGACCATGGCCCAGATCTTCGGCCTCCTCATCGCAGAGCTCGTCGACCTCCCTGTCCTCGCCTTCAGCGCCGAGAGCTATGCCACAGCGCTAGACGGCTACGTCACCCAGGTAGAGGACAAGCTCGACGCCGCTCTCCACCCGCCCAAGGAGGAGATTGGCATCTCTACCCTCACCGAGCAAGACATTTCTGCCTTGCGCGGAAACCACTATAACACCAGCAGCACTATCATTACATCTGCAACCTCCAAGGCCGCCGCAAAGGCCTTCCGGGACTCCCTCAAGCGCCTCCACGACGCAGTCGGCAAGCTAACGGAAAAGGCAGCCCGCCTCGACGCCGAAGCAGAGGACCTCAGGAGCCAGGCGCGCGAGCACATCCCGTGGTATCACTGGCACCAGAAGGTCAAGCTTTGGTACCAGATCCGCAAGGTCAATACCAAGTATAAGTACATGGAGAGAAGCTTTTTGTTTAGCGAGGGGTTGGATGGGAGGCCGTGGTTCAAGCATGTGGTGTTTGCGCCGGGGTTGTGGACCGGGTATTCTGGAGGTATGTTTCTATCTTGTTTTTCTTTCTTCCCCCCTTCTTTGTGTGGCTTTGTTAAATGATTTGATGCTAACTGAATCGTTTCTGCAGCGGTGTTCCCTGGGCTTGTGGAGAGTATTGATGCGAGGGATTGGATTAATGCCGAGAGATGGGTTGATATTATTGAGGCTTGCATTGGAAATGCGGCGAGGAAGTTGTGAGTTGGTGGTTGGAAAGAGTAAAAGGTGATGTAAGTTCATGTTAAACAGCTTTGGGGGCTCGGTGTAAGCTATCTTTGGCATATCGACGTTGTCATTCAGCGAACATTGAGCGAGACTTGACGTTCACACAGTGTATTGAAACGAGAACCACACGTTCTGAAGAACTATAGGTACTCTCCTCGACAATATATCAGGTCTCTAATGAGGTCAACGCACGAGTTTCGCGACTTCTTCAACCAAAGCTTGAAAATATTCCCCCCTAGCAAGCTATTGTTCGAACGCGCACATTTGCTGTCGTTGTATATATCCAAACAGCCAAGCGTATACAACCAAGCAAATAACACCCATTAACGCTTCTTCCCACCCTTGCACACCGTCCCCCCCCCATCTTTCTTTCCCTTCCTTCCCCCGTAAAGCCAATAGCCGTCATCACCTATTCCTCGCCTACGAGCTATTCACGGCAACTGATAAACCCCCGCCGGCACCTGCCCCCAATGCGTCGGCACAGCAGGCGTCGGAACAGGTGACACAGCCTGCGGCTGTTGAAACTGCGTATAATTCGTCCCTCCGGTAGTCTGCGGTGATATCGGTGAGTGGACCGACCCCTGTCCTTGAGGTGGCTGATACGCTTGGTATTGTCTTTGCTGCTGCTGCTGGCTCTGCACGGAGTACGGTTGCTGCTGGAGGTACGGTGGCTGTTGTTGACTTGTAGGAACCGGGGTGTAAGCCGGTGCTGGGGCTGGCGGTTGCTGCTGATTCTGGTTCTGGTTGTGGTTGTGAGGGACGGGAATCGGTGTTGAGTCGAGTTGGTGATGGTGATGGTATGCTTTCTCGTTGGGGATGACAGCGGCGGCAGCAGTGGCGGGAGTGACAGCGGGGACGGAAGAGAAGAGGACGGTGTTACTGTTACCGCTGCCGCTGTTACTGGACGACGAGGGTTTGATGGGTTTGCTGTGTAACCCGGCTGCGCGGTGGCGGTGGAGGAAGACGGAGTGGATGATGAGGGAGATGAGGTGGAGGATGCTGTTTGGGTGGTTTGTCTGTTAGCGGGAAGAGTTTTTGACGGGGTGGTGGTGTGATTTTCAGGAGTGGGAAAGGAAGAACAACAGAGGTGAAAACGGGGATATCGAGGGAAAAAAAAAAAACGAAACTCACAACTCAATCCCCCCCAAAGCAGCAGCAGCAATAACACAAATCGGCGCCACCAACGTCGCCACAACCGCGTCCTCATACCCACCACCACCATATGTCCCATCATCACCACTACTCGAACTCCTCCCATTCAGTGCCTTCTTCCCCACCGCCGCCCCTTTCAAAGCACCCAAAACCCCATAGTCATAAGAGTCATATGAGTCTCCAGAATCAGGGGTAAAATCGTCATAATAAGGATCAACAGTCGGAATCGATTCCGTTCCAGACGTCCAAAGCGTGAAGAACCAAATGATCTCCGAAGCTAACAGCGCGAAGGAGGCGAGCCATAGCACCAAAACAAAAACGTCGAGGGCGAGGACGGCCCAGTAGTTGTAGGCTTTTGGGCCGGGGGTGCTGAAGCGGCAGATGAGGTGGTAGGTTGAGGAGAGGAGGGTTATAACGGCCTGTTTTTATTCCACGAAAGGGAGGGGGGGTTGGGTTAGTGGTTAGTTAAGGGTGGAGGTAGGGATGGGATGGATGGATGAACAAGTTGAGGAGGAGGAAAGGACGTACAACTGCGAGGATAAAGACGTCCCCGTCAAAGGCGAAGATGTGTACGCCGTAGGCAGAGAGACCGGCGATGAAAATGGCAATGATGAGTTGGACGATGCGGATGGCGATGAAACCTTTGGGGTAGAGGGGGATGTGCTCTCGCCCGGGGGCGCGGTCGGAGGAGTATTTGGAGTATGCCATCGTTGTTGTTTGGGTTGTCTTCGGGGATGAATTGTTACCACTAAGCCTGTTGGTATTGTTCGTATTGTTGATAATGGCGAAGTCGGAACTACCAGTAAGACACGAGATGGATGATGCCCGTCAATAGCTTCTAGTGATGGCAGATGGAGGTGAGGATGATCAACAGTCTATAGAGACTCCCGTTCTGAACCACCAAAAGAAAGAAAGGAAAAGAAAGAAAGCATCCCAGACCCCGAGACAGAGAAATACCCAGACTTGAAGGTAGGTAATCACCCCTTTTTCAGAACACCGCCCAAGCCTCTCCTCCACCTTTTCTGGTTCTACCCTAACTACTCAGCTCCTCGATACCCTTCCTGTTGTATCCGACATAATATGATACATGTCTACCGCTCCGGGATATTTGTGGCGTTCCCTCTTCCAGGCACATCCATGTCAGAACAAGAGGATGAACCAAAGTCTGCCTTACGAGACAAAATAGTCCCTAGAAGAGGACAGGCAGATCTCGAGAAAAAGAATTTTGTGTACAGTCCAATACTGGTTTGTTTGTTAGCTCGAGACCTCGGGTCAACCTCCTTAAGCGTTTTTATATCCAATTGATTCGTTTCGTTCTATGATTAAAGCGTGATCTTACCTTAAATATACTATTTCTGAAATTCAATATGTCATATTGAATCTTGTTAATGGCTTTCTAAACCATACCTACCTCTAGCCATTCATTTTGTCCTTATGAGCTTTAGGACAATTCGGGATAGATTTCGTCCAGTATACCAGGAGTACCAAGCTAACAAACAAACCAGCATTAGATTTATACACCAACAACTAGACAGACAGCCAATTGATTTGCCGCCCCAAAAAGCTTGTGGGTGTATAAGTCCCGTCACATCCGATTAAGCATTGCAGTGGTGCGGCTGAAGATGGAGAGCCGGCCCCAAGGGTCCCAAGATGTCCAGCTGCGGGATGGTTTTAAACGGGCGAGCCAATCTGATTGAGAAAAAGGAAGAAGGCCGGCGGGTAGCTGCAGGAAGTGTTCAGGGGACCAGGGGTACAAATCAGGTATATATCGCGAGAAATAGTCTTTGTGCTAGGGTGATTGGCGGGTTGAGTTATCGACAAGTGAGTGAGTGATATGTCGAGTCGAGTTGTTCTGAATAAATACCTGATTGAACTTCGGGTCTTTTCTGCCTGTTAACTTTCTTGGCCGCTATCAGTTCTATTGGTGAGCTTGGGAATACATACGATGTCTTTTACCTCCCGTCCTCCCGGTACCATACCATCCTCTACTTACTTCAGTGACTCGTCTCTGTTGGTTTCGTGTAACAGTGACTGGAAGCAAAACTCCTGTTGTTCGCTTCACCAAACCGCCCACGATCCACAAAGTACAGTCCATTGCTGGTTTGTTTGTTAGCTTGGTATTCCTAATATAGGTACTGGACGAGATCTATCCCGAATTGTCACAAACCTTACAAGGGCAAATTGAATAGCTGAGTACAGATCACAAAGGCATTAATAGGATTCAATATGACATACTGAATATAAGAAATAGCATATTCAATGTAAGATTACGCTTTAATCATAGAACGAAACGAGTTAATTAGATATAAAAACGCCTAGAGAAGTTAACCCGAGGTCTTGAGCTAACAAACAAACCAGTATTGGATTATACACATGCCAATTTCCGCATTTAGCACCTGCTACTACTAGTACACGATGGGAGACACTAAAGTTCCTAAACGCCACGAGACACGCGCTGACAATGTCATGATCTATGAGCCTGGCCCGGCCCCTCTTTCCGTCCACCGTACCCCTCCCAGGCTTCTTCTCTGCCAGTCGTGACTCAGATCTTCGGGTCGCTCCTTCCCAGACTGGCGTTCGGAGGGTTTACAAGAGGGAGCGGGAGGCAGGGGCGACCGAGCAGTTGCCAGCAGCAGCTGGTTAGCAGACTCCCGACTTCCCACCATTCCAAGCCATCGCAACGCCCACATCATGAAACCCAACCAAGCCCAAATACTCCTCCGCCAGCCTCCACCTACTCGACAATCTACTCAAACACCTCCCCACATCTTCCGCCGCCTGCATTACTCCCACACTCCCTCCTGTACTTCCTATCCCTGCCCCTGGGGATCCGTCCTCCCCTGACCCAGTCCCACCATTATCACCCCCCTCCTTCCATAACCACCTCAGCGTCGCCAACCCCGAATACAGTGAATCCAAACAAAGCGGACTAACCTTCGCCAAACCCTGCGGCAACACGACCGCATCCAACAGCTCCATGCACAGCTCGCGGACGGCGCCACTCGAAAGCGAGCGCAGCCCGGCCACGGAACGCACCTGCAGGACGTGCTGGTTGGCTGTCTTGGGCTGCAGGTTTTCGAACCCCCGGGCACCGGACCCGTCGAGGAGGTTTTCGGGACAGCAGTGGATGTCGTAGAGGAGGAAGAGGGCGGAGTGGGTAAGACTTAAAGGGGGGAGGGAGAGGGGGTTTAGAGGTTGGGGGGAGGGAGAGAAGTCGAAGGGGGAGGGGAGGGATGGGGAGGAGAGGTGGTGGTATGGGGGGTTGAGGGGGATGGAGGATGAGGTTAGGAAATGCCAGTTCGGGGGCTGTGGGGAGGTTGATGAGGTTGATAAAGTTGATGTGTTGGACTGAGTGCGTGCTAAGCTGCTGAGGCCGGGGAGGAGTTCTTGTTGGATGAGGGTGCTGAAGGAGGTGAGGGTGTTGATGAGGTCGTCGACTTCGTTGATGTCGAACGGGTCGGTGTCGCCTCCTAGGTGCTGGTTGCGTAGGGTGGTTCGGACGTGGGTTATGGTTCTGCTGACGAGCATGGATGATTGGACTAGGCGAGCGAATCGACCTTGTGGTTGCTTGAGAGGGGTGGTGATTCCTGCGCTGAGGGCGCGGCCTGGATCTCCGTTGTCCTGTGTCAGGTAAAAAGCGTTAGTTAGGTGTTGGATGAAGAATAAGGTAGATAGAAAAAAAATACTCGCCCAAGGGTCATCGTCTGCAGGCAAAAGGTAGTGCTTTTCCGGCTCCGGCATCACAAACCGCTTCTTGTTTCCCAAACAGATGACCCTATCCAGGATGTAAATAGCCCACCAGACCCTTCTCCTTTCCTCAGACTCGGTCCAAGTCGTCTATCCCTAAATCAAAAGGGCAGGTGTTATCCCGCCCAGCAAAAAGTCAGCAAACACTCTCATCCCACGGTAAGCCTCCAAAAGCAACATAAAAAAAAGGAACTAACCACAGCCCCCAAAACCGCCCAACTCTCCTTAAACCCCGGCAACCCACACATCTCCGCATACCTCGCACACCCCGCCACGCTCATCCACGCCGCCGGATATATCCCCTGACCATATTCATACAACGCAACCAACACCATCCCCTGCAAACACAACAARCTCACACACCCTCCACTCTCCAACARCGCCAACAGYCCCTTAGCCGCCGTATACAGCGGGTTATCCGCACTTTCTATCCCCTCCCCCGGCAGCGTGACGATGAGCTTCATCCCCAAAAACAACATGGCCAAGTCCGGCCCGGCTTCCCATAGAGTATGCCCCAGCGTCATGCGCTTCTTGGAGATGAAGGGGAACCAGCGGTGCACGGTGTCGAAGTACTCGGCGGCGCAGTCTTGGACCGTGTTGCCGTGGCTGAGGATGTCGTAGACGTCGCGCGGGACGGCGACGGGGGGCGGGGAGATGGAGAGTTGGGCCCATTTGAAGACGTCCATGTCGAGGAGGAGGGCGGAGGGGAAGCGGTTGTTGGAGCCGCCGGCGGGTAGCCAGAGGGGGCCGCGGGAGTTGATGACTGGTGCTGGTTGGGTGGCATTGTTACAGCTGTTGGTGGTGGTGGTCTCTGGGATGAAGATGTTGTTGCTGGGGGATGATGAGCTCGTGGTGGTGGTTTCCTTGCCGCCAGCTAAGGCGAGCCGGTTCTCGAGCTCGGCGAGACGGGCTTGTAATGCGGCTACATCACTTGCGGTGGGTGCGGATGGTGAGTCGCTGTAGTCGCATTGACGGTTCATCCTGGCACAAAGGCCACATGTTGGGACCGATTTGTCGCATTTCCTCCTTTGAATGAAGTCAGTTAAAAGTGAATTGTGGCTGTGTGAGTGGTCCAATGCAGGGAAAAAGCTTAAAACTTCAGAGACAGACGATGAATGGTATGAATGGCGATATCTTCGAAATCGGGCTTGTGTGATGATGGATGGGGGCAAGTATCATTCGTACTTTTGCTTACGACAGTTGATGCACGCTTGGCTGGCTTTGGGCACTTGTAAGCTTACCAGTCCGTCTTCCCGCGGCAGTAGACTTAAAGCCATGATGGACTTGAGCAAGTCCTTGGGATACAATAAGAAAGCTGTGATCAGTAATTGTAAAAGTGAATGTAAGAGATTTGCATCTTTGAAGCAAGGTTGATAAGACAAGCCTCAAATAAAGGACTGCTAAAGCACGTCTCGCCTGTGTATGAGATGTCTATAGCGAGTCAGGGATGCTATGCTGACTAAGAACTCTTAACTGTATGCAAAGTTCCTTTCAGCCCTATCGTCAACGGTGACAATCTGTGCTATTTAGTTCATCATCCCAGTAGAGCGAGTGATATTCGTCTGGGGAGCGGGTATGGTGTGATCAAATTTAGGCATCCATTTGGGAGTTCAAAGCATGCACGAGATACGAGAAACAAGCGGTTAAGTAGTCCCTCACACGCCTCGTTCCACAAACGATGGTATAAGACACTGATATTATGCGCTTAACAGGCTGGTCATCTACTTAAAAACGAGAATACGGACAGTAGTAGTAATGCCCCGAGGTATTTGCTTTCTGTACGGGCGCAAAGACCATTTTCTCCAGACTGATTGTATATTCATCAAGACGCATACACTTTTGTTAGGATCCAATGACCATAGACGGCGTCAATCTCACTCGATGCAATTTTACAGGCATCATGTTAGAGCTATGGCGCAAACCCGCGGCGATGTCGTAACCGTTACTGAACCAAATGTTTCGTGAGAACTTTCGTGCTCGACATGTCAAACATCTATCTAACCGATCAGTCAGCGAAGTTCTCAACAGGGGTCTGAATACAAAAAGGTGTATGACTGATGCTTGAGCTTCAGAGAGAAGATTATAACTCGACATATTCCAGCTATCAAGACACTGCAGACGTTTTGAGGGTCACAGCATCTCTGCCCGGATTTCCGACTAAGGATGACGATACGATATGGTTTTTCATCATGTGAAAGCATGCTGATGGGGGTAGTAGCTATGATAGGGGGGGAACTTACTTTATCATTGACCAAGTCCCACGTATGAGCACGCAGGGACACCTAACTGCCCTGGTGGCCTGTCGTAGACTGCGTTGTGTGAGTTACCCCGCCAGCGTATGCTGTATCAAGAGAGTGCTGAAGCCATTTTTCCAGCTCTTCAATCATCATACGAAATCCGACGTCTCTGCATTGCTCTCTCGTCGGAAGGCTGACCATGTTCTTCCTCTCCATAGTCCAAAGAAGCAAGTCCCTTGTCGACAACATCCCACGTTCGCTTGCGCAAATCGATCTGCTCACCTCCGTCAGGTCTGTTGTTGTTATTCTTCTTGCCTCCTCGGCGCTTATTCTTGCTCTTGTTGTTGTTCTTCTTTTTCTTCTGCTGCTGGTGCTGCTGCGAAGGTCCCGCCCCCGCTTCTTTCGGTGAAGAATCGACCTCGCCCTCCGAGAGCTGCTCCCCTATAGCACCCTCAATAACAACGACGCCGTCCGCGGCGGGATCCATGACCTTCTTGATCCTGGCAGATTCCCTCACACGACGCATGGCTTCGAGTTCCGAGTGCCGGAAGATGGCGATTTGCTCATCTGTCAGAGTCCGTTTGACACCGTCGGGGTAATAGCCCAGGCCGTCATCGTCATCGTCGTAACCTTCTTCGTATTCTTCTTCGTAGTAATACTCCTCTTCGGCATTGCCGCTGTCCAGTCCCTCAGCTGCGGTGCTGTTTGAAGCGACAACCGAGTCACTTGGACGAAGAAAGCGAGACTCAAAATGACCCGTAGATAGGTTGGAAAAGTGGGCTTCATGGAAAGCAAACATATCAGCCTGTAGGATCGATGATGTAACGCGTCAGTATCTGAGCACCACCGGCAATGTAAACTATCAAAAGGAAAAGGAAAAGGAATCATACTTCGCTGATCTGGGGCACCTTGAAGGGCAAAAGCGCTGCCATTATTACAGGCGCAGGCCAAACGGCCTGTTTAGCTGCTTTGCCTTGGTGGTGCTTGTTCGGTTGAAATCAGAGCGAACGATGGAGGGACAGGAAATGGGGAAATGGGGAATCCAGTGGAAGCTCAAGCCAAGAAATGCTGGAGCTCCAACTTTGCCGGCCGGCAATTGGAGACACGCAGTCACGTGCACCTTCGTGGTGCGTCCGATAAGCTATCAGCCAGGCCGTTATCAGCAACGCTGGAGCCACCCTTGGCGGCCGGGGATGATGCCATCGTAGTCTCTTTGTTTACTTGGATGTCGCCTGCAATTGAAACCGAGCATCGTTTCAGAAAAGCAAGACTTTGGCATGATCATCATATCGCTTTTGATCTTTCATATCTGGCTTTTTTTTCTGCCTTCTATTATCCTCTATCTATACACAGCAGGATGTGCGCCGCGTGTGCTCGTCAAGCATAAGTATCGTAGACCAAGCCAATCCCACATTGCCCAACTCAAGTGACGCCGCGCTATTCTAGCTAAATAATATGGTGATATTATAATACGCAAGATGCATCAGAAAGTCCCAAGTCGCTTAGAACTTGTACACCTGATCGGCAGAGTAGCCGAGCTCCTTGAGGATACCGGACAGCTCGCCCTGGTCCCTGGGGCTCTTCTTGTTGCCGGAGATGGAGGTCATCATGCCGGGAGGGCCGCAGACGAAGATCTTGATATCCTCGTTCTTGGGCTCAGGAAGGACGGTCTTGAGGAGGTCCTTGTTGATGTAGCCCTTAGCACCGGTCCACTGCTTGGGAGGGTTGTCGAGGACGTAGAAAGCGCGGAAGCGCTGGGGGTAGTGGTTCTCGAGGGTGGCGAGCTCGTGCTTGAGGAGAATGTCCTCCTCGCTGACGTTGCCGAAGACGAGAGTAACCTTGGTCTTGTCATCGGGGTTGTTGAAGATGGCGCGGACGAGCTGGTACATGGGGGTGATACCGGTGCCGCCAGCAACGAGGGCGATGTGCTTGTGCTTGTTAGCCTCCCAGGGGTACTTGGGAAGAGGGCCCTTGATGTCGAGGCGCTGGCCGGGAGCCATATCATGGAGGTGGGTGCTCATGGGACCACCCTCGTACTTCTTGATCAGGAGGTCAATGTAGCCCTGGGCACCTGTCACTCAAACGTTAGTCRATGTATCATTATAGGAACCAGTGACCCAATGCGAAAATGCTTACTCTCGTCGCTGATGGGAGTGTAAGGCCTGAGGACAGCCTTCTCGGCATCGAGAGGCTTGAACTTGGTGAGGATAGCGCTGGCAACGTTGAGGCCAGACACCATGTCATCCTCGGGGAGTCTGAAGCGCAGGCGCTTGGTGTTGTGGTTGACCAGCTCAACCTCCTCGAGCTTGAGGCTAACCCAGCCCTGGTCGCCGCCGACGAAGGCCTTCTTGATCTCGCCGGGGGTGAGCTTCTCGGTCACCTCCTTAACGCTGGCCTCAGCCTTCTTGGCGGCACCAGAGCCGGAGAAGAAGTAGGCGCCGGCACCGGCAATACCAACAGCGGCGGCACCGAGGAGGATGGTGCTGCTGCTGCCGCCCTTGGAGGGCTCGGTCGCATAGGAGCGGCGGGTCTGGAAAGACTGTGTTAGGGAAGAAGGTTAGTTTAGTGACTTTCTAAGAGCGGCTGCTGCTTGGGCATAGTGGCAATGGTAAGCGTTGCGTGAAGCTGTCGCATATGCTGTGCTTGCGCGTCTATCCCCAATTCTGCTCGAGGCGCATTCTCGATGCCGTATGCGCCCGACCACCAGAACTGCCGATAACGGCAGGATTGTGTATCTCGACGCAATAACACTCCCCAGAGTAAAATCAGATTCGAAGAAAGAGTGGTGGCTTACCCTCTTGATGGGGGCGACAGCCCGGAAGGCGGACCTGGTGCTAGCAACGAACAGACTCATTTTGACATGCAGTGTCTGGAAAGCAAGAATTGGATGAAGGGGGGGAAGATCGGACGAGGTCCAGGTACGCCCGTGTTTTTGGCTGTACTACTAGTCAGTGCAGTCAGTGCAGTGCAGTGCATAGACTAGAGGTCCCCGTACCTTTTTCAATCGCGGGTTGGGGAGTGGGATGGGGAGCTTGGTTCGGGTGGGTGGGTCTTACGTCATGCAGCGATCTCCAGGCGTGATTCCCGTCATCGGGTCTTTTTCCGCCGACGAGAGAAACGGGTTTGTCAGCTTCAACCAGCTCCGCAACCGTTACTATTTTGGATCCGCGTCTTGACACTTTGTGTAAATCCAGGGGATTTTCTGGGTATAGTTACCATCCTGGGCTGCCAACAAAAGGATGCGGAGATATCGGTGCAGTTCGGGGACTGGACTAACATGCTAATGTCAGTCTCTAGTCTAAGTCCTGATTCTTGTTTTGACGCCTGCTCCCAGCATCTTGGCTCACTCATCATCTGCTGAGGCCGAAGGAAGTAGTTAAGGAATATGACAAATAACTCTTGAAGTTGTCCATCACGTAGGGCATCCGTAGCAGCGTATTAGTTCTTTTGTTTGACCAGATCATCTTGTTAGTCTCTCCAACTTGTACACAGAACAACTGCTAGGACAGTATGTGATGTCCAGGCTCGCTTTAGCTCCTCGTCTCCTGCCTCTCCCATTCCAGCTCCTCCTCGGCCCTTGATTGTCTCGATTCTTCTTCTTCTGCTCAATTCAGATGGTGACGGAAAATGGTAGGAAGAAAAAGAACGCAAGAGTCCAGACGAAAGAGCAAAGAGAGGGAGAACAGGAACGATGAGTATGCAAGAAAGTAGACGCCATTAGCTCGTAGTTATTCCATTTTACATCGCTCCCTGATAAAGCATGCTCCTGTCAGCAGCTTCTTCCTATCGTTCCATTACATGGGGATTATTCGATCATCATCACTGTTTCCTCTCCAACTTTATGCTCCCTTCGCATTAAATGACTGAGCCCGCTTTCTGCGTCAGTTTTCAACAGGACATTGCATCGTGTCGCATATAGCAATCATCATCATCACCACCCCTTGCATATTCCACCTTCATCACCTATCCGCTTCCGCTTCCGCTACCCCTTCCCCTGTCTTTTGGGCCTTGGTATCCGTCTCAACCTCCTGCTCAGCCTCTTCGCTGATACTCTTGTTTTCCATTGCACCTTCTTTCGATGTCTTTTCCAGTCTCGCGCCAGGCAAAGTCTCCAACGTCCCCTGCTCACCACTCTTCCTCTCGTTTCTGCCGACAGTGTCCTGACTGCCGCGGCGCATCAAACCGGCATCATGAAATAGGTTCGTGGGCGTGTTCGCTTGACTGCCGCCCCGTTGTCCATGATAGTGGACGACCTGCGGTGGGGCTTGGCCAGCCTGTGTTCCCAAAAGGTGCTGCGGATAGGGATCGAGGTCCTTGCTTGACGTTGAGAAGGTTGATACGACCGGCTGATGGTACTTGTAATCAGACCCAGAGTGGCTGTGCCCGTACCCATTCGTATTGGAGCTTGAGCTTGGTGTCGAGCTGGTGTTGTTGTTGTTGTTGGTGGTGTTGTTGCCATTCGCACCAGATCCGCCACCACTGTTGGAGCTTTGGCTTTGTGTGGGAGTGTGGCCAAATGATGCGCCAGAGGCAGTAGCTGTATGTTCCGCCTGAGTTGGTGTTCCCGCTTCCACCGGGCTAACAGGGCTTTCGCCAAGCTGGCCTGTGAGACTGTTCATACCTCCTTCAATATCGCGTAGCAGCCGCACGTATTCCTCCGGCACAAGACCGCTCTCTTGCGTCTTGGGGTCCTCCGCAACCAGCCAGCCTTGTCCGTGTCGGTACGACACCCAGATGATCTGACCCTCCACCAGAGGCAACTCGTTCTCGTCTTCCCGCTGGAAGTCGTACAGCGCCACGGCCTTACCGTGCATCTCCTCATCGGGAGAGGTGATTGTAAACTGGTAGTCGCGCGAATAACGCGATTCGTCCGTCTCGTGATAGCCGCCAGGGCTGGAGTCGTCCAAGTCGGATGGGTAATCGTCTTCGTACTGGCGTGGCTGTTGGTCGGCAACTTGGTATGCGCTGTGGCGCGCCTGATCGGCCGGATACGTTACGTACTCGCCGCCCGGCCCGTTGGCCTCGCCTCCCTGGTTCACGTAGTAGCGCTCGCTGCCATCACCACTGGTGCCAACGTAGTAACCCCTCTCCCGGTCGTAGTTGCTCGGGTGCATGACCGAACCACCACCGCCGCTCCTTCCCGCACCATAGCCGCCGCCGCCACTGCCGCCAGCTGACTTGTGCTTCTTGTGTCTCGAACTGACCACAGGGCTCTGAAGATCTTCATCCTCGCTCCACGGAGGACCATCGGCGAACTGCATCGGGGGAAGATCGTTCGCCCTTCCCCAACCGTCGCTGCTCCATGAGTTATCCCAGCTATGACGGTCCCAAGATGTCGGGGGGTCGGATAGGCGCCGTTGCTCGCTGGCTGGGGTAGTCATGCCCGAGGGTGGCCGAGAAGGTTCCGGTGGAGGGCCGTAGTGCATGGGATGGCCCACGGGGTAGGCAAAATCTCGCACCAGCGTATAGGGCAGACTGGATGGGTAGATGGGGAACAGCTGAGAGGGCGGCCGGGAGCGGGAGGGAATCGAGCTCACAGTCGAGTACTGCGACAGGCGGTTCTTGGACGCGTGCGACATTGGCCGCGGTAGCGTGCTTCTGCGAGCGGGCGGCGAGGTTATGAGCGGAGGAAGCGGGGGATGAGCGGCTGAAGTCGAGGCTGAGGTGATGGCGGGCGGAGAGGTCGCTGGAGACGAGGTTGGCGACATGATCGCCGTCATGGCTCGAGGTAAAGGAAAAGATAGGGGGTAGCAGAGCCTATAGCCTAGCAGTGCCTGGCGTGCCTGGTATGCGCTGCCCGGACAATCAATTGTTGTTGTGGATCCTTTCCAGGGCGCCGGACCGTCACCGCTTGAGCCTGAACCAGGGTATGTCTTGACCAGGGTTCGAGTCTGGTTAGAGCATTAGGCAGCGAAGGGAAGGGCTGGCCGGACTGTCTTGGACGGGCGGGAATGCTTTGCTTTGTGCTGTTGAGGCGGGGGATGGGTGTGGTTTTTGAGGTCCGTCTGTCGTAGGGCTAGGGAGATGGTAGACTTGTAGCGTCAGATTATGTAGAGGTATGCAGCTGTGTGGACTACGGGCGTCGATTTGCAGATGTGTGATGCTTGCAAAGCGGCCACAGGTACCAACGGCGTGTTTAGAGCAAGTTCGCTTGTTCGTCGCCTGAAGTCTCGGAAACGCAAGGGCTCTGGACTTTGAGTGTTTCGGTGTTGGGTCGGATTCGCTGAGGGATCCCGTGTGAGGGACGCAGGGTAGAAAAAGAGGTGGAGGTGTGCGAAGGGTAGCTACGCTAGGTAGGTGGGCAATTATGTGGTCAAAGAGTTTGTATAGACATGGAAAGCCCTTGTTTGGTCAGCAAGATGAACGATTGCGAGCTGTCAATATAGACAGGGTGTGATGAGAACGGAGGGGAATTCGAAGCGAAGAGAAGAAAAAGAAGCAGAATCTCAG
>RANY01001226.1:0-14929 GCA_009805235.1 Neurospora pannonica FGSC 7221
GGCGGGCTGGCAACAGCGCCCAAGGCAACCACCGTGGAGCAGCATGTGCCCACCTCGGCGGTGCCCGTGCGCCCTCCCTCGGCCAGTGACTGGAGTGGGCAGTGGGCGAGAAGGAGGCGGGCGGAGGATGGCGGACAGCGGAAATGCGCGCGTTCGCTGATTCCGGCGCTTACGTCCACTGGATTTGTCGGGCCACCAAAGGGGAGCGGGAGGGGAGAAGTGTCCGTCCAGCACTTGACTGGCAAGGCAGTGGGAACAGAAGAAAAAACCAACAATGGGAAATGGAGAAAGCAAACCAAGTGGAAAAGCGCGCAAAGGTTGGGAAAAGACACTAGACAAAACCACTTGGATGCCAATGACTTTGATGGTGCAAACAGATTACTACAGCAACAACACGGGGGGAAAGGACCAGGAAACATAAACGTACTTTTCGTTGGTAGTAGAGACGTGACGCGACGCACCGACGGACGGCGGTCCTCCGCGGTCGCCAGCAGAGGTGGGCACGATGCGCTCACTGGGAAGACTTTCGCGAGGCCGTTGTTGGCGATTGCTCGGTGCTACTCCTCCGTGGGCGTGAGCCATGCTCTCCGAGGGAAGATAGCATTCGTGCATCCCCTTGGCGCAGTTCTTGCATGGAGCTCTGCCGTTCTCGTAGACACACTTGGTCTTGCCCTTGCGACACCGAACACAGGCTCCTCCAGCGCGGAGGGCCGTGGACCTAACGACCGACGACATTTCGGTGACCAAACGGGCTGGCTGTTGGTGTGCTGTGGTAAGGTGGTGTTTGCTCGGGATAGGTCGGATGGTGGTGGTGGTTGCTATTAATGTTTGGCTGGTGGAAATCGACAAAAAGAAGATGCGCGCGCAATGTCGACAATAATGATAGTGTGTTATTGTAGTGATGTTGCTGTTATTGCTGTAAATGCGACGACGACGACGACGATGTTGATGGTGCTTGTTGGGAAAAAAGGAAAAGTTGAAAAGATGGAAGTGAAGGCGCAAAGGACGGGTGCCGAATAATGGCCGACTCGACCGGAGCTGAAAGCGAAAAAGGCCGGAGGTCGCGCCGAGGACAATTTCCTGCTATGAATCTGGGGGTCGAAAAAAAGAGCAGAGCAGTCGGAGAGACGTTGAACTGATTGACGATGGATAGATCACGGCGCCGGGCTGGTTGACGCGGTGGATAAAGTGTTCCGGAGAGAGATCGGGAGGCGAGAAACACGGGAGAGGAAAAGGGAGGGGACGGAGAAAGAAGAGGAAGAGAGGGATCGTGGCAGAAGACCTTGTGGGCGGGCGCGGCAGGAAGCACGGGGGGTGGAGGGGGTAAAAGGGAGCAGTCGAGCCTTTTCGGCGGCAGCGCTGTCTCCAAGCGGGCACCGTCTGGCGACCGTCTGCCGCCTGCGAGCCACAATGGGAACGGACGGATCGGCTGCTGGTGCCGGGGCTCGTCAATTAAAGCGGGGCCTTGACCCCTTCGCTTTCGGAAGTCACCCGCCAGCCGATTTGGGGGGGAAGTGACCTTGTGGGCCAATTGAGGTCCCGACCGGCGTCACCGTGACCTTGGTTCGCGTTCGAGGTCTGCTCCAAGCCTGCGTCCAGTTGCCTCATCGTCACAGCGCTGCTGAAAGCCGCTTGGTGCTGGGCTTCTCGCAGCGGCCGGAGACAATGGGGTCCGGGCCGGGAGTCACATTGATCAATCAGGGTTCAGCTCGCACTATAGGCCTGGTATCTAATCGGAAAGAGACTCTACTGTCTTCAATTCTGTGCAACTTGTACACTTTATGATCATTTAAATGACTGCAAAGAGAAGATCATAAAGGTGGAAAAGAAGGATGCACATTGACTGGCAAAGCGGCGCGGACATTAAATACGGTGGGCAGGTTCCGGGAGACACGGGATTCATGGTGGTTACAGCCACTAACGAGTGCAGCTATTTGGGGCTGAATCCCGTCGCGTGAATACAAGTAGAGCCACGCCGGATATTGCAACTTGGTCGGGCTGAATGGTGATTGCTAGCAGTTGACGGACAGGTTCCAGTCTGATGCACCCGGCCCCGCGACCGAGACATTCCATTTCCAGTTCCGTAGCTTTTTGATTGAATTGTTGACGGTGCACACCACTGCTCTCGACGATCCCCGGCTTGCAATTAGCTGCGGTCGTCGGACCGCTTCCCTTGCCCACAGCACAAGCGGGCTTGTCATTTGTTTGGAACAAGGGGGGATTGGGAAGGGAGTCCCGCCGGGGACGGTCAAAGACCCGGCTTCCAATCTCACACTCCACTTCATCATTCCGAACCATGACGTTCTTTTTGAGAAGATCCGGAGAGGAACAACAATGCAAAAGAAGGAATGGAGTTGCAAGCCTGTAACAAAAACAGGCGCTTTCTATAAAACGGCTTTCTTTCCTCCACACAAAAAGCATGGCACAGCACTCAGAGTCAGCCCAGCCAGCCCAGCGCCCAGTCAGCTCATCAGCGCCTCTCTCTCTCCCTTCTCCGTCGGAGGTCGGTTACATTCACCGGTCGGGGCCAGGCTTGCATGGAGGTACAAAGCACACACCGGGCGCAACGGGATTTCAGGGGGCCTGGCGATCGAGAGGTCCAAAGTGAAAGTGCCCTGGATCACACAAGTGACGAACTTGTGGCTTGTCGTCGCATTCTTGTGAAATTGCCTGTTTACAGCACCTCGTCGTCGCCAAAGATGACCGAGATCTTCGCCTTGTTGGTTTCGACGGAACAGCCTGACGCAAGCTAGAACATGGCGCCAAGCAGGGCAGGATGACGGCTGTGAGCCTGTGACGCCCCGGGCAAGCTGCCTGGAAACTGGCCGGCCTGGAAGCTGGATGATGGAACGAGACTGGTGGTCAAGGTTAAGAGAACCCACCCCGGCCCCTTTTTCCTTGGCTTCCGGCGTTGCATTCGGGAGGACTGATCAGACACACGCACTGATCCCGCCGTCCCCCTTCCCTTCCACTCCCATCCCCAATCCCCCCTTCTTTCCCCTCACTCCGGCTCGTCCGTTCTCAGCAGCGGCAGCGGTGGTGCTAATTTCCAGTCCAATTTTAGGACATTTGAGTGCTCGGTGCCCAGCTGGCGCGACGCCTGTGTCGCTCCGATACTGTCACCTTTCTCACTGTCTTTGCCCTCTCCCGTCTCTCTTTCTGGCTTCTCTCCAATCGAGATGCTTTTCCCCAGAAAGTGCATCGCAAGCCCCTTATCGGTTTCAACCATGACCGAACCAGGCAACGGCTCGTGTTTGAGATGGCTGCGCAGGACCGCGCCGCTCCGGTGCCTTTTTTTCTAACACCGAGAAGAACTGTCGCGCAACCTACCGGATCACATCGTCGTCGCATACGAGGTGTGCTCTTTGCGCTCTATACGGTGAGTGGTCGCCTTCTCCATTCCTCCAAGCAGTGGCCCCGTGGCCCCCTTTTTCTTCTGTCATTCAACAACTCCGGAACGAGCTGGACTCCCGCGTCTTCTGGAGAACGGAACAGGGAACAGGGAGTGTGGGCCCACCAGCACGGGACGGGACCTGCGTTTGGAACTTCCGAAACTTGACACTCCGTCCAGCGAACGAACGAACGGGGAGACATTTGATGAGATTCCAATCGGAGGCAGCACGTCGACCCGTGACCCGTGACCCCGTGTGTGTTCTCCACCTCTCGTCCGCGACAGAGTTTGCCAAGACTGCCTGCCGCCAGCCGGTTGCCACTGGCAGGCAGAAACTCGGGTCCGTATGGTCCCATATTTCTCGGAATCAAAGAGGTCCGAGCTCCAAGGAAGCCAAGTTCCTGAGTGCCAATTTCGCGGTCCGGATAAAGCGACTGTGTGCGATTCCAAACGGCCTGTGTGGGGGCCTTCTAGCTAATAAGAGAACCATATTACACCATATTAGCACCCGCCAAATTTATTAAGCGGCAATATCGTATGATATTTCGTAACATTTTTATATATTAGCATTAGCAATTAAAGCAATTAAGTACATCACTGCCACCATCATAAGGAGTATTACAGCCAATAAATATTAATATTAAAGGGTTGTGAAGGGGTTCATTTAATTACTAACCGTACGCTGCAAAAATACCTAAAATTATCGATCTAACTACCTCCTCCCTTATATTCGCGCTAACCTACACTCTAAGCCTGACTCCCTCTCTTAAATAGATTAAGACTAAGCTGCGCAATGATAAGACTGACTATTTTGATATTAATGAATTTATTGAGGAAGAGAGGGTATCGCTAATTTTAATACCCTCTACGGTTATTCTAGTAGTTACTCTTCGGCGTCATACCTGGTCCTTATCGACTTCAAACTCAAGTTCCTTATCCTCGTTATTGTTATCATCGTCTTTAGACTAAAAAAAGGTAGATAGGAAAGTAGAGAAGAAAGAAAAGCCCAATTTTATTATTTTCTCCTCTTGTATTTAGGACAACGTTAACGTCGTCTTTGCTAAAATTAGTAATATGGCTAAATGCTTTAGGTTTAACATTATTAAGAAGCGCCCTAATAATTACTATAATAATAAATTAATATAGTATAATATGACGAACGGCAGTCTGATCTGCCTAAATAGGATAGCTGAAGGTAAAGACTATTAGAAGACGTTCAGTAAAGCTAAAAGGTTCACGACAAGTATGGTAGCGTTATACTAGTCTCAGTGATAATGATCTGTTGACTACTGTCGAACTATCTAACAACCTGAGTTCTCTAGTCATCCTCTTATGCTCTCATGCCTCTAGTTACAATTGCTTAGCTCACCTCTATGAGCCTGGCTCACCTCCATGAGCTTGGCTTACCTCTATGAGCCTGGCTCACCTCTATGAGCTTAGCTCACCTCTATGAGCTTGGCTCACCTCTATGAGCTTATGTCTGCCTATGAACCTTCCTTCCCTATCATATTTACACTACCTAGCCTTCTCGTAGCTGCTGTGCACCAGTGGCCTAGTTGGCCCATGTCCTTCACTTAAGTTCGTAACATATAATTTAGAATATATTGAAGGAATAGCTTGTTTTGGGTAGACGCGAAAGGAGGACGCGCCTATCTAATAACTTATAGCTGCTAATATTAAGAAAGGTTATTAATAGAAAGTAAAATTAATATTTTATACTAAAATCTAAGGCTAGCAATTCGCGCTTATAAAATTTAACTATTATTATAACTTTAATCTAAATAGTACTCAATACTTTACCCCAACTGCTATATCTAACATATAAGAAAGGTAGAAACTAATATTTAAAATAAATAAAGTAACTTAAAACTTCTTCAACTGATATTATCTCTACTATCTATAAAAAGTTCCTGGATATTACTATTATGTTACATAATATTTTAAACGTATTAATTGTCAATAAATAAAAACTAGCCAGTACCTTCATACCTACCTAACTTTTTCTAAATAACTTAAGTAAAACTAAAGGTATATTTAAAAAGGTCTACCACTATAATAACAAAGAGTATAGCCTAATTAAAAGGATCTTCTAAATTTATTCTTAATATATCAATAATTAAAAAGGAATCCTGAAGTCAGAAACTTAAACTGCATATACAAAGTTAATAAATTCAATGTACTCCTCCTTTAAATATACAGCGTAACTACTATATATACAACCTTCAATATTAAGTATTACTTACTTAATAATAAGAAGGAGGCTTATTTAATTTAAGTATTCAATTAGATCACCACTATATTAAATAAGTACGAAATTCCGTATCCTATAATTATCATTACTAACTATAATAAGGCCTATAAAAAGGCTTACCAGATGGTTTTCCTTATTACCTAATACTAGATCTGCCTATAGTATATGTTAACGTGTGGCTAGTACTGTGCCTTGTAACTACCTTATACTACCTTGAGGTATAGAAGGTTGATTAAACTATTCACTCTATGGAATCAGTTGACTCAGTCCCCACAGAATGTACTAGAATACAAGAGGTTCTACCACTRTATTCTGGAGTCTTATAGTTTAGTCAGCATTTCTTCCAGACTGATTTRTCATCACAGGATTYAACAGAAGCTTCTAGATGCTTAATATTCATGTATATAGAGACCTCTCCTCTCCTTCAGTTAGTCAYTCCTTAAGWAAGCAAGCACAACTCAAGCAATACAATATAGTCTTTTCTTATAGTGCAGAGTTCACTATAATAGTTGTTTCTCACAGTGCAGAGTCCACTGTAACCTTCTGTCTTGAGAGCAGAGTCCTCTCTAAGACCTCTTTTACAACATCCTTCTATATTGTATTTGCAACTACGCTGCTTCCTTCAGCACTGCTGTCGTACTTCCTACCGCTTCCGCTCCGCTCTGCTACAAGTGCATAGTTCACTGTAGCAACCCTGTACTGGTACTATCATTATAGGCCAGTCAGGGCATCGCAGCAAACAGTAGTCACCAACGCGGTACATTTGGCGTGGAAACAAGGCTGTGACGTCTCTTATGCTCCTCGATTTAAAGGGCGCATTCAATAGAGTCAACCATAGGTAGCTATTACACACCCTATGGGAAATACAGCTCCCACGATGGCTCCTCTAGTGGGTCGATAGTTTTGTTAATGGAAGAAGTAGTTCCCTTTTCTTCGACGGTGAAACATCACAACCCTACAACATCGAAGCAGGAGTGCCGCAAGGCTCTCCCCTCTCACCTATTCTCTTTATTCTTTTCATCACCCCTCTTGTGACAAGGGCAAGATATTGGGCTTGGAACAAAGAGTTCAATTCAGCTGATAATCTTCTTTGGTCTCGAAGGCCTTGTTGGTCCCTTTCATCCTCCATGAGAAGGTCGGGCTTCAAGGCCTTCTTATACCAAAGAAGGTTGGTACGTANGGGGCCGGCCTTCGTCCGGTCGCCCTGCTTCTGCTGGGTTGGCTGTGGTTGCTCTGTGAGGGGACTCAGTGCTGTCGGTAATTCCAGTCGGCAGTTGAAAGTCGCCGACAAATGTGTTGAATGTCGCCGACAAATGTCCGTGTGACACAAACGTCCAATGCTAGTGCATTGGTAAGAGATCAGGTCTGAGGTACCTATTTGTACAGTCGTTCAGCTTTCTCTTCCGGTTCTTTCGCAGGTTGGGTGTTAAAACTTGACTTACCTCCACCGCAGTCAGCCACGACAAAAGTGTCTCCTTTCTGTTGGGAGGTGAAAGTTAGCAACCAAGTTGAGGGCTACACTATTGTATGGGTAGGTAATATACCTTCACGTCAAACCTATCCTCCATCTCCTCGAGTGTAGCCAGGACAGCCGCCTCAGGCTCTGAGACGAAGGTGAGCTGAGTCTCACCGGCAATTCGTTTCCCAAGAATACCGGCTGTCTTTGCGGCTTCTCTCATCCTGTTTTGGGCATAGCTGGGCCAGATTGCTGGAAGCGTCATCACAACATGGAACCTGGAGTAATTCATAATGCTTCTTCCGATGGTCTCGGTAATGCGTTGGATGGAATGGTTCCAAAGGTGACGAAGGAACACGGCGATGGCCTCCTCAGCGGTTTTGTTGTGCTTGTCAAGATAGTTGCGAGCTTCTTGAAGCTTGTCGGAATCTCTGACGTCTTCGGAAAGGTCCTCGCTATCGAGGAGGAGCAGCTTGAACCACTTCAGCTGTTCATCCTCTCTCGGAATAGCATAGCCCCAAACCAGCTCGTTGTGCGGGCCGTACGAGATCGCTGTCGGTGTTTTCTCTTCATCGGAGTTTGAGTGCAACTCCGAATCCCAACTGGTGATGATTTCCTTTCTGTCGATCTTATTGGAATAGGTGTAGGCAACGCCGGAAAATGTCGTGCCAAAGTCTATACCAATGATGACTTGATTTGTGGAAGCATCATTGTCTCCCGCGGTGCTGTGTGAACGTGAAGACATCTTTAAGCGGGTTTCAAGCTGACATCAGAATGCCCTCAAAGAAGTACGCAATTTGACTGAGAATTAGACAAAAGTTAGCAGAATGTACCTATCAAAATGACGGGGTCGTCATTGTAAGTTCATCCATGCGGGTAATGAGAACGATGTGAATCATATATAAGGTACCTGAATTCTGGTCGCGCAAGGCTTTCCAGAAGTAGAGCAGTGGAACTAAAATGTCCTTTGGCGGAGAAACAGATGAGTGTCAGGAAGTGGATGAGTGAAAAAGAGAGGAAGATGGAGTAATGAGGGGCAAGATGTCGGTGGGCAAATCCCTCTGCAGAAGATAGAAGCGAGGAGGAGAGAATCTTGTGGAAGGCTGTCCAGAGATTGGATGAAAAACGCCTAGCAAGCATGAAAGTCCCAAAAGGAACTCACCTGACGCATTGTCTAGAAGGTAAGCAAAAGTGAAAATTTGTTGAAAATCTCGCGATCAGGTTGTGCGAGTCAACCCCGTCAGATCGGATACAGGTGAGATGATGGTGGAGGATTGGTGAATTTGAACGAGCGGGACAATGAAAACCTTGAGAACTGGGCAAGACAGAGAGAAGGGAGTACTCACCTCGAGGTCTATGGTTGGAACCAAAAACGAAGGGGAAAGAAATCACGTATGGATGGCGTAGGTTTCCACTTCGTAGTACGCTGTGGGTAGTATGACTACCTGTAGGGCTTCAAAATACAGCCTTGCGATTGCAAGCAGTGATAGAAACAGATAGTCGGTGCTGTATGCTGATGTTTATTCGTGACTGGATGGTGAAAGAAATGGGTAGATCTCGGTCAATTTTCCTGGGCCTAGGGACGTCAAGCGAGAAAGCAGACAGCAGGTGCATGAGATGAAACAGGAGGGCAAAGTCCGTCCGTACCTTGAGCTGTCGGTCTAGATAAGATACACGTATCGTGGAGTCAGTCATCTATTGGACTGCTAGATTCCAGTGAGGATTGAATAGGTACTCACCCACTTCTAGGTACCTCGACTTGACAACATCAGATGACAAACAAG
Source organism: Neurospora pannonica FGSC 7221 (assembly GCA_009805235.1). NCBI lineage: Eukaryota > Fungi > Ascomycota > Sordariomycetes > Sordariales > Sordariaceae > Neurospora > Neurospora pannonica. The sequence goes on from RANY01001226.1 coordinate 8,883, forward strand.
CGAACCCCGCGGACCTGTGTTGCGGATATCAGATTATCTGCCCTCACCGCTCCATTTCTACGCACATCTCTCCTTCCTCTTGTGCTGATGCTTTCCACACTAACAAAACATCATCTGCTACTCCTCCACCTTGCTCACGCACTACACCACTCCAGATCTGGGACTGAGATTCTCGGGGAAAAAGTCTCAGGTTGTTGCACACATCTCGGAACTGAGGGGAAATATCAGTACAGATTCCTTCTAGATCCCACTTCGAAGTCAGTTCTTGGTCATCTTCTGGTAAGTGAAGCCATTTCACTTTCACTGCGCTGTCACAACTTCAGCTGCCTGAGGTGCCCAGTCTTCACGACTCCGATCACCCAGTTACCTACAGTATGCACCAACAGGAACTCGAACACTCTTTTCTTCAGTACAACTAAACTGGTATTTGAAATCAGAACGCTGACCATTCTCAACCAGTTGAAAACATGCCGCCGCCAATTGCCAAAGACCATTCGGCGGGAGGGTCTGCAGGGTATGATGCGTACTCCGATCAGAATCCTCCATCCACCCAGCGCGGCACATCCTCTGTCAATCACGCGATGAGCCAGACTGGCCACAAGAGATCAGCTTCCTCTCAAGGCGTCAATACCTCCAAATTTCAAAGAGTCACACGTCAGACCAACCGTTCTGAGCAAAACGACATCTACGAGCAACTCCGTAAATGTGAGAGGGAGCTTGACAAGACAAGGGAAGAGCTACAGAACCACGACCAGGAGATCTCGGAGTACGAGGAGGACTACCAAAAGCTGAGAGAAGAAGTTAACCATCGGAAGACCGCCATCGTGAAACTGGAGAAGCACAACCAAAAAGTGGAGAGGAAGAACAGCCAACTTGCCGAGACAGTGGGGCACTATCGGGCTGTGATCAACGACAAAGCGGAAGAATCGGCGATGCTGAAGCGCGAGCTTGCCTCGATCAGGAACCAAGCCATGTCTTCGCATCAAGGTATGCTATGGTCTGTTGCAGGCTTTCTGTCAAGGCTGGGTGCTGACAGAAACCTAGGAGGCCAACAACAGTCACAACAGCACCAAGATGTTCGGTCCTACCTGAACGTCGTCGAGGAGCTAAAGAACGAAAAGGCGCAGTTGATCTCAGAGAATCCGGACTCGAAAAGCAGCTTGTTGAGACACGCAGCGAGCTTCTGCGGGAACTCTCCGAGCTCAAGTCGAAGAATAACTTCAATCCAAAGAAGATCTCCGATACGGATATTCAGCGGAGCTGGAAGCACATTGGATTCCTTGTTCGTCAGTTTGTCGATACATTTGTCCCAAAGGACTTTTCTCCCGAAGACCTTCAGTTGCTCGAGGAGAAGGGAGATCTTTCGGGGGTTTCTAGCCTCTGCGCAACTCCAAATGCCGTTCTACAGTGCGGCATGACGTCCCCATTGCTCATGCAGGCCCTGTTATGGAACTTTCTCCAACAAAATGTCTTCGACATCGAGGCAAGACATTGGGCAGAAGATTTGGGCATGAAGTTCAGCCACGTCTTTGGCAAACTGTCCGGTAGGTGAAATCTAATGGAGTTGGGCCATGACCTACTGAGGCTCAGTTACTAAACGGTATATCGGGGCTAACGAAACATAACAGAACATGTGAACGAGGTGGGCCATGAAGATCACGAATCACACCTAGAAGCACTTCAAGAATGGAGATCCCGGTCTGTGGACTTATTCTGCCGCCTGGGGGTTTCAGTTAGCAAAGACCGGAAGACTTCAAAGCTTGCGGATGCCATGATAAGGGAGATTGTGGCCTTCATTTCTGGACCAGTCACCGAGTTGCAGGTGCAAGCGATCAGGCAGGATGCCTTCGACATCATCGATGCGGCTGCCAAGGTTGACTTGGAGTTCAGACTGTCCAAAGCTTACTATACTGCCTTCTTCTTCAACACCACACCACCGTATCACCCTCAGTTTTTCGGGTATGCCTTTGACGCCACTCGGATGGAACAAACCTCAATTGGCCCAAGGATTTTGCAGTCGCAAGAGGCCGACCATCACCTCATAGACTTGGCCATCTCACCAGGTCTCATTAAGGTCAGCAACGCTGATGGGACAAACTACCACTCGGAGAGAGTCCTGGTGAAAATGCAAGTCTGCTGCAACATCAGATATTTCATCGGTGACTTCCAAGAGGATAACAACATCGAGGACGGTGATGAGGATGTGCCCACTTTACCAGATGGTTCGTCAGTCAAGGCCGACTCCCAAACCAATGTGTGTTGCCTACCAAACAGCTCCGCAATAGAGACCGGGAGATATGGAAACACGGACAGGGTGACGTACACTATTCCGGACAGCTCGCCGATCAAAGCCGAAGGGTTCCAGGAACCTGATGAGTTGTCCCTTGCTCCCTTTCCACATAACACTGTTGTCAAAACTGAGCACGGCGGCGGCAATTACAACGTCCAGAGGGTCACAGCTCATGCAGATGGAGAGGATGAGCTGGCTCGTACCATTCATGTGATGCTGCCAGATAGCCCAGCCGTGAAATTCGAAGGCGGGGTCAATCGCGTCGTTTCGGACCAAATGCTGACAAGAGAGGATGTTGGAGGAGACATCGAAATGCCTGATGCGTCGTCGCAGTCAAAGCCTGGTCAGCCAAAGGATGCGAGGCTCAAGAGGCATTCTGCCTGATTCTGAGTGTCCGGACATGGTACTTCCGTGGGATCTTTTCTTTTGACCTGGGTTGATGGTTCGCCGGGGTAGTCATCGATTTGATTTATCGCTTTTGCTAACGTGATGCGTCATCTGGAATTTCGAGGAATCCACCCAGTTCGTAAGTATACTTCTCGTTTTCATAGTTCATGAGCAAGCCCCGAAGGGAATCAGGTTCGCTATGTATGGCAAGAAACGGAGAGTTGACGTTGAGATTGATCGATGGTCAGGTCGTGGAGATGCGGACGTAGTAGCTTGATCTAACCAAATAAGCGCGAGTTTTTCTGCAGGTAGAACCAATCAACGCGCAGACCCATGGTTCGAATCCATCCAATCAGAGTGCACATGACGCATAGGTAAATCATTTCGTGCTCAACGGTCCCGAAGGGAATGAGACACTGGAGAACCTCACCTTCCACCTGGAATCGATGTAAACATTCAAAATCGGAAGGTCAGGCGCAACTGGACTCAGCGACGGCGCAAATGCGCTTCTGGATCTGATACAGTAATTCCTCTTTGGTGTCATCCACCGTGTCCTTTGACCTGTTTACATTGGGACGGAAAGTTGCATCGTGGTCGCGCATCCGGCCCCCACCAAACCTCACTTTCTTTTTATCGCCGCGTTTGGCGTCAGGATGGGCTTCTTTGTCATCTTGCTAGTTTGATTCCATTACTCGGCCACCACTCGAATACCTTGCTTGTCACAAGTCCCACGAAACACTAATTGTCTGTATGGGACACTCACTCAACGACGAAATCCAAAAATGCCGCCATACGATGCTCACTGCCCCTGGGACTCAGATGATGGAAATACCGGAAGCGAGGATGAGTCGACGACCAGCGAATATTCGGATACCAGTGAGGACCACACGATTTCTTACATAAAGATTGAACCCGAGGATGAGGGCTCACCCGATAGCCTGAGCGATTCCAGCAGTTCTTCCGACTCGGAGGATGAGAACAATGAACCTCAAATCAGAAAAATTCAATTGTTCAAGGATAGCAGATCGCCCGTGCCAGAGATAGGAACCGACGAGTCTGAGGTATCAAATCAGCTGCGGCGTGAGAACCTCGAACTCCGCAATGAGCTTTCCAAATTGCAACAGCAGATCAAAGGGGTGACGCAGGATCGACACGAGGCAGAAACTATGCTGGAGGAGAAGATGCGTGAGGTTGAGGAGTTGAGGAAAGAGATAAGGCCTATGGACCGATCTTTGTCTTCAACCAACATCGGTACCCCGACACAAGATGGATCATCAACCGGTCAAAAGGCGAATGGCAAGAGGGACCAGGAGACCGGAACGGCCAGCCAGATCCGCGAATTATTTACCACGCTTCAGGCGAGGGAGAAACAGCATCAAGAACAACTACGCCAACTAACCAAACAGCTGGAGCAAAAAGAAGACCAATATGTGGCACAACTACGAGAATTGCGCTTGAACAACTGTCTCGCACCTGACGTCAGCCAATCTGTGTCTTCATCACACGACTGCACGCCAGTTAGAGAAGAATCATCCAATGGCCAACAGGCAAAGGATGACAAGATTCAAGAGACGAAGTCGGACAGAGAGGTTTGCAGGTTGAACGCTTTGTTCCAGGCGAAAGAAAAACAGTATCAACAGCAGCTGCGCCAACTGACCAAGCAGTTGGAACAAAAGGAAGACCAATATATAGCGCGACTACGAGAACTGCGCTCGAGCAACAACCTCGCGCCTGGCATCAACAAACTGAGGTCAGATTTGGCCGCGGAATACCAGGCCAAGGAAAACGCGTACATAGAAAGGATAAGACAGCTGTCTGATGAACATGCAGCCAAAGAAGAGCAGTTAAAGAGCGGGCTCGGGGCTTTATCTTCTGCCTTGCATAGGAAGGAGTTTGAACATCAGAAGTATATCAACCGGTTGAAAGCCGAAAGGCAGAAGGCTCAAGAAAGGTGCAACAACCTTCAAGCCGAACTCGACGGTGCGATTACCAGTTTCTCAAAAGAGGTGTCGGAACTCAAGTCCAGGGATCCGTTTGAGCCAGTCCGCAAATCCGACGCGGAGATTCAGGCGAGCTGGAAAGACCTCACCATCCGGGTCCGGCAGTTTGTTCAGACACATTGCCTCGCAGTCATTCCGCATGCCACTGCGCAAGACCTTTATAAGAAGAAACTCCTTCCGGGCATCCAAACGATATGTGCAGACCCGCCCGCTATGTTGGTCAACCCTCAGCTTTGTTCTTCCCTGTTGCAGGGCTTGATCTGGGAAATTCTCTGGACGTTCGTGTTCAGCAGCCGAGCTGAAGGATGGGCGGGGAAAACGGGACAGGACTTTGGCGAAGCCTACGAGAGAGCCTCAGGTGTGTATTTTCTCGGCTCCCATCTCCTGCGCTCTAAAATCAAATGCTAACCATGGCCAACAATAGCGCACGTCTCAAGCCTCCCCAAAGATGTCAACTGGGCATCGACAGTCGCCGCGCTCCATTCCTGGAAAGCCCGTTCCTTCGCGTTCCTCAAACAACTCCGACCCATATCCCACGCCGACATCGCCGCCCTTACTCACTTCCTTGCCTCCCTCCTCGATCCCATCACCACCCCAACCGCCATAGTTCGATCCGGATCCGGGTCGGCATCCGACAGCCAACAATCACACCCCATTAACCACCACCATCACCATCACAACCACCACCATCAACAACAGCCCCCTCCCCCACCCCACACCTACCCCTCCCTCCCCCTCCTCACCGACCTCGAAGCCCTGCTCACCACCGCCCTCTCCCTCGACAACACCTTCCGCCTCTCCCTTGCCAACTACACCATCACCTTCAAAGACCCCACCCAATCCTTCTTCCGCCCTTCCATGATGGAACTCAAACCCATCGGTTTCGCCTCTTTCAACGCAGCAACTTCCTCCCAACGAGACTCGGTCAGCCTGAACGACGCCAGCGTCAACGCCAAAGCCATCGCCGATTCGCTCAAAGTTGACTTCGCCGTCAGCCCTGGGCTTGTAAGGGCGGGTGACTGGAGAGAGGGAGGGGATGATCATTTGGAGGTTGTTGTGGCGAGGTTGGTGGTTGTTTGTAATGCTGAGAGGGTTTTGTGTCAGTTGAGTGAACCGGTCCCTGCAGCAGGGCCTGGACAGGAGTTGGCTTGGTTGGAGAGGCAGAGGGCGAGAGGGGTGCAGGTGGAGGAGCAGAGCTTGGAGAAGGCGAGGTTGGGGCTGGGGACGGGGGTGAATAAGGGCGTGAGGACGCAGATGGAGTTGATGAGCAAGTGGTGGATCCCGATGCCACCGCCGGTGCCGGTGCCGGTGCCGGAGAGGCCGGGGCATTCGGGTTTGGTGGGGGCTCCTGGTGCTGGGGTTGGGCAGGC
>RANY01001231.1:0-12486 GCA_009805235.1 Neurospora pannonica FGSC 7221
GCTTGCAGCTTGCAACACACTGTGGGTGCAGCCGCCAACACCTTTGTAGACGAGTCGATTGGCTGAAAGATGTGCATACGGGGCAGGGCTGCGGAACAGGAAGACGCTGAAGAACCAAACTACGAACAAACAAAGCACTCGCGTCTTTTTCGGGAGTGTCATGGGGCTGGCGCCCGTGGCTGAAATGCCTGGCAGCCTTGCCAGGCGAGTGCTCCACTCTCGCGGCAGGCAACACTGGCCTGTGCGTGCGCACGCCCCTTCTTTAGGACAGCCGGCCAGGCTGCCCAGAGGGCGCTCTTTTCTCCCCTTCTCTCTTCGTAGAACCTTATCGATTCTTTTGGCCAGCATCTGTGTCAACTATGCTGTACCCCTTACAGGGAGAACCACCACTGATTGGTTCCAATGATTCTTTGGCCTTGCTGGGCTCTGCAGCTGCCTAAGTCCGGAGGTTTCCTCCGCTGCCCCCGCAACCTCTCAGATTTCAAAGGTGGAGTCTGGCTATCCTCTATCGAGGTCAGCGGTCCAACCACGTCACCTGATTTTGACCTGATTTCCTTAGCATTACTGGTGGTGGGTGGTTTCGTTAATGGGGTGTGCAGAACCGTAACAGATTTGGTGAGAATCGCACCCATTCCTGTTAGTGATTTGAACATCCCATTCACGGACCTGAGCCAGCTAACTGGGGAACCCAATAGCCAGGGCTGCGAAACAAAGTGGCGGCGGCGGTGAGAGCGACAAGGCAACCACAGCTCTAGGATCAGAAACCAGCAGCCTCCAACACCATTCACAGTATGCACGTGCCCTATTTATAAGCCCATCTTTTTACTTGTCTGCCTTGACTTAAGTGCATGCCTGAGGAACTAAGCAGATCAAGCCTGTCATCTGTTATACTCTAGCAATGTCAAGGAACGCTAATACTGCACGCAAAGCCCAGAGGCCACCACGCGTATCACAACTACTTCAAGCATGGCTTCAAGCCAAGCACCTCGCCGTCGCTACCCCCATATGCTGGGGGTTGAGTGGACGGACGGTATGGTATGGCTTTAAGCCTGGGTGGGGGCCCGTGTCAACACCCCCGCCCCCTGGCATACTTGCATGGGGCTTGGCTCGAAGCGAGGCTGGAAGCCTTGATATCAAAACAAACACTACCCGAAGTGAACCCTCTGGTTGCCTTTTTGGCATGTCCTCCATTGCAGCATCAAAGCTGCATTTGATCCTTGAAAGACGAAACATTGATGTGGCACGCTGACATCAGGCTTGATTTACAGGACGTCGCCAATCCAACGAGAGAGAAGAGAATGTGTTGCGCCTTTCTGAGGCAGTGAAATAAGCTTTTGATAGCCGCCATTGTGGAATAATGATTGGTCAACAGAGCTCTCTTGAGGGATGGCTCGACATTATTTCATGCAGGCTACCTTGGCGTTGGTCAGCCGGCCAAGCCCTTTTGGGCCAGACGCCACTTTTACGGCGGCATTGGGCATGAACCTCCGGCTCCGGTGCTGGGGCTCCCTCCTGTAGCTCCGCATCAACACCAAACGTCCTCGGTAGTCGTATGAGCTCTGTGCGGACATTCCATCACTCCCTATGTCTATCAGTACCTACCTTTTGCCTGTAGCACCACGACGACAACCTGCACCCACTCTCGTCCTTGTCGCAACCGGTCCCAGTCTTGCCTCGAACACATTCAGTCTGGAACTTGGCTGTGTATCCAGGTCGCCATGTCATTAAGTCGACCGAATGTGTTCCGGGTTTCTGGCATTCCAGCAAACAGCGATGCCGAAAACTCAATTCAGCAGGATGCAGAAGCGTTTCTCTTCGAGTTCATCCAGGACAAGTTTCAGGATCACGAGCGCGGGCAAATCGAGCCGGACATTCAGATCATACCCTCCTGTACTGTTTCCAGTAACACCGTCAATGCCCTGGTTGAATTTTCACCAACAGAACCCGAGTTCTTGAAGGAGGTCCTCAACAACCGAGAATCCAACTTACGAACTCTGAAGAGGGTGAACGGCAAGAGGATCATTATCTATTTTGATCTGCATTTCGCTGGCCTCACACAACTATACCCCACGCCTCCTGATCAGAGTGTTACTGTCGAGTAAGTCGTGCTCTCACCGCGTCCGGTTCTTTCGGCTTCTAGCTGGGCAAGCGCGTGCTAACGTGGATAAAATCCACACAGTATCATCGCCATTACCGGTCTGGGTGGACACTCATATGGCTCCTGGAGGAGTCGAACTGGCCCCGAGATGTGGCTGCGTGACTTTCTGTTCGAAGATATGCCCCGTTGCCGAACAATGACATACGGATACAGCTCACAGCTCTTGAAACGAGGCGTTGAGAAAGTAGAGGACTACCGACGCCATTTCTTGGAAGAAATCATCATTGCCAGAGACTCGGAGGGGGTGAGAACTTGGAAAACATCTTTCTGAAGCACCTCATGCCACTCTTTCTCGTCCCTGCCACTGACCAAATTATGTTGCAGTTGCGCCAGAGGCCGATCGTGTTCATTTGTTACAGCTTTGGGGGCATCATACTTGCCGAGGTTCGTCATACATACCGTTGAAAAAACTTTTACCATGTACATGGATTGACATGGTACGTATCTGTTACTTCAGGCCCTTGTCCATGCCAAGTTGACCCGTGATACCAATCCGGACATGGAAGCTTTGAGCAAAGCCACCTACGGCATCTTTTTCCTGGGCGTTCCCCATAGGGGACTCTGGGTAGACGACATGCTGGACATGCTTAGAGCTATTCACCCGAATCATCCACGGGAGGAACTTGTGAAGCAGCTCCAAGTGGATTCGCCATCATTGAAGACCCAGCTGGACAGATTCAGGAATCTTTGCCATGACTATGAGTTAGTGAGTTTCTATGAGCTTGGCCCAACAAGGGAGCTTGAGCGGGTAAGTGACAACTGGCGTCTATGAGTACTTGCGAAGCGTAGGGGGTGGCTTTTTCTCATGCGCCATTTCTCGACCCCCAATTGGTTTATTCTCTTGCCCTCTAACACATCCAAATTTCTCCTCCGCTCATTGCCTTTGTGCAAACATACCTCTCGTCTGTTGTTCTTTCCCCTTTCTTGTCCGTTTTTCTGTTTCTTTGTTGATCCTTGTCTCGTTCTTCTTTATACTTACTCATCCAACACAGGACGTGGCCTCAGGGCGATTTGGAAGAAGCGGCCAGTTTAGAACAGCTGTGACATCCGAATCCGCGATGCTCCAGCTGCCAGACAGCAAAGAGAAGAAGTTCGGCTTTCCCGCTGACCATTCTGACATTGCGAAATTCAGCGAGAGGTACTCCGGTCCTTACAAGATTGCGATTCGTTATCTGAATATCTTCGAGAAGGATTCACAGGAGGTGGTGCGGAGAAGATTTGGGAGCAGTGAACTGCTTCGACCGGAGCAAGCGACATCACAAGCTTGGCATGAAAATTGGTACGCTCTCTAGGTTTTAATTACAGTTTTACCCCGAGTCTTATATAGATCTTTCCAATTCCACCTGCCGCCGGGTAAGATTACCGCCGCTCGAGCCGAGGGACACCCCGCTGACGTTCTTAGAGCGACTGGAAACCGTCCCCTTCTCCCGCGACCCTGACTTCGTCAACCGCGGAGACGTTCTCGACCAGATCGACCAGCGATGTTCGGAGCCGGCCGGCCGTGTGGCCCTAGTGGGCCTCGGTGGCGTGGGCAAGTCGCAACTGGCTATCGAATACGCGCACCGAACAGCGGCGAAGGACGCTGATAGATGGGTGTTCTGGGTCCATGCCGGCACACAAGTACGCGTCGAGGAAGGGTTGAAGGCGATCGCCGATGCCGTGAAGCTACCAAGCTGGAGGCAGCCGAAGGCCGATATACCGCAGCTTGTGTATAGCTGGCTGTCGAACGAGCGAAAGCGCCGATGGATCATAATCCTCAACAGCGCCGACAACGTCGACGTGTTCTTCGGCGCTGGCAGTAACCCTGAACGACGTCCGCTAGCTGCCTATCTTCCGCAGAGCCCAAACGGGTCTCTTCTTGTCACAACACGCGATAAGGATCTAGCTTATAGGCTAGTAGGGGGGTACAAGAATATAATCAAGATCGGGCCAATGGTGCAGAGTGATGCTCTGTTGCTCCTGGAGAGGAAATTGAGCTTGCTCTCGGACAAGGATTCAGCAGAGGAGCTTGTACGGGCGCTGGAATACGTTCCACTAGCTATTAGCCAGGCGGCGGCCTACATTCAGAAAAGGTCGCCACGGAGCTCGGTCGAAAAGTATTTGGCCGAGTTCCGCAAGGGCGAAAGCGAGAGAGCCTGGCTTCTAAGTCATGACGAGGGCGAGTTTCGGCGAGAGGGAGGGGCTTCGAGTGCGATCCTTGTGACCTGGCAGATATCCTTCGAACATATCCGCTCTAAGAGAGCTTCGGCGGCAGATCTGCTCTCACTCATGAGCTTCTTCGACACTTCTAAGTCATGACGAGGGCGAGTTTCGGCGAGAGGGAGGGGCTTCGAGTGCGATCCTTGTGACCTGGCAGATATCCTTCGAACATATCCGCTCTAAGAGAGCTTCGGCGGCAGATCTGCTCTCACTCATGAGCTTCTTCGACCGACAAGGCATTCCGGAGTCGTTACTAAGGCCGCCTCACATGGACGGGGCAATACAGGAGAGGAGATCCGATGTACAACACGATTTGGGATCCAATAATAGCGATGACAAGATAGACAACAACAAGACGGACAACGGATTCGAAGACAATATAACAATACTAACAAACTTTTGTCTCGTAACTGTAAGCGAGAGCGGAGACACGTTCGAGATGCACGGCCTCGTACAGCTGTCGACGAGGATGTGGCTAAAAGCGTCTGAGCAGGAGGAGACGTTCAAGCAGCAGTACATCGAGCGGATGGCAGCTTCATTCCCAACGGGCCAGTTCGAGAACTGGGCCATGTGTTGGACCCTCTTTGCGCACGCCCGAGTGGCCTTGAGTTATCTATCTGGCGAGAATACGGTCGAGTCATGGGCGATTCTTTTGCACAACGGGGGATGGTACGCGTGGTCGCAAGGGAGATATGAAGATGCAGAGCAGATGCTGGGCAAGGCGAGAGAGGTACGCGAGAGGAGATTGGGAAAAGACGATGTGGCGACTCTCTCGAGTACGTCATTGCTTGCATCAGTATTTCGAGATAGAGGACTATGGAAGGAGGCCGAGAAGCTGGAGGTGCAGKKGATGGAGACGAGCAAGGCGAAGCTCGGGGCCGATCATCCCTCGACGCTGACGAGCATGGCCAACCTGGCGTCGACGTACAGGARCCARGGCCGGTGGGAGGAGGCCGAGAAGCTGGATGTGCAGGTGATGGAGATGAGCAAGGCGAAGCTCGGGGCCGATCACCCAGACACGCTGACGAGCATGGCCAACCTGGCGTCGACGTACAGGAACCAAGGCCGGTGGGAGGAGGCCGAGAAGCTGTTTGTGCAGGTGATGGACACTCGCAAGGCGAAGCTCGGGGCCGATCATCCCTCGACGCTGACAAGCATGGCCAACCTAGCGTCGACGTTTTGGAACCAAGGCCGGTTGGGCGAGGCCGAGAAGCTGTTTGTGCAGGTGATGGAGATGAGCAAGACGAAGCTCGGGGCCGACCACCCAGACACGCTGACGAGCATGGCCAAGCTCGCTTTCACGTGGAATAGTCAAGGTCGACATGAAGATGCCCTAGCGTTGATGCAAGACTGTGTTGAGGCTCGGCAGCAAGCCCTTGGGCCTGAACATCCTGCCACGCTGTCGTCCTTGGCTACTGTGTCGGAATGGAGTAGCTAGGCTCATCTTAATTCTTCTTGCTGTATAGTGCAATCTGAAGGCCTCTATTCGGTTACATGTAAAACTACCGTAAAAGTGTCTACTGAGGGACCGCCATAACGAAGGTACCCGAACATTTAGGGTGATCACTCCAAGCACCTGGCCAGGACAGTGACTTGGTTTATAAATGATGGAAGGCAAGAAGCGAAGTAGCCAAGGTGAAGATGACGGTCAATTGAATCCTATGCTATCTACCCGCCAACACCATGATCAGAGAGTCAAGATTCGCCTCGGTAACGCGGACAAAGTCATCCTTGAGGACATCGCCAGACGGCATGGGGTTGGGGGTAGTATAGCCTTCCAGAAGCTGATGAAGGTACCTTGGCAATCTTTACCTTTACTGCCCTCCTTCGATACATCCTCATTTACATTTACAAATCATAATACTCTCGATCCTTTGTGAATCCTTTCCAGTAAACTCTTGGGATGCCAGGATGCCAGGCGACCCTTGAGTGGTCATATGCCAAGCGTACATCGTCGAACCAATCAGATGCCGCAAACGGCCAAAATGTTTCCCTTTTTAGACATGCTAGAAGGATCCCTTCTCAAGCCGACGAAACATTTCGTCCCGGAGGACAGAGTTGATAAAGAAACCTCCATTTAATTGTTGACAGCACTGGCAGCCTAGGCTCTCCTGCAATTTGCAGTTCGCCCTACGGGAGGCGGAAGTAGACGTTAAAAATAACAACAAAAAATCCTGCAATTTGCAGGTTCCACTCGGATTTACAGCCCTACCCCCGCCACGGCCCCATAAGTGGTGCAAGCTACCAGGCCGCTACTGGTACGCATGGACTGGCCTGTCTGGGCTCTCGCCCATATAGCCAGTCCTCCACGCACATCTTCCTTTCCTCTCCTTCGCACAACAACACATATCTTACCATACCCCCAACGGTGCCCTCTCGTCCCGTGATACTTCGCCCAGGAACGATTCTGCAGACAGCCATCAATATGCCGCTCGTGGCCGGTGTCCGGAACAGTATGAGACGACTTTCGCAGAAGCTGCGGGGGAAGCATAAACCCGACGGCGCATCCAAGGCGGCTAGCGGAGTCTCATCTCCGCCTGCGACCCYGCCAACCGCACCAGCCTTACCGTCCGCRTCGGCGCCAGCTTCCGCTTCCGAAATCCCCCCAGTCCCSACAATTATCGCGCATCCGCCTCCCGAGCAGATCGTGCTGTCTGCTCCACAACCTCYGAACCCCACTCCTGCCTCGCCGGCCCCAACCCTCTGCCCCGCCACCGCTTCCGACACGGCCTCTTCCCCAAGCCACGATGTCGATCCGTGGGGCCAGGCATACAAGATATTCCGGGAGCGGGAGCCCCAGCTGACGGCAGACTACGCGAAGCATCTGGCCTCCGTGCAAGGCGACCCCCCAGCCAGCATCGACCTTTCAGTGCCGCGGTCCGTCGAGTCAATCATGACGCAGCTGTTAGAAGATCGGGAGAAGAAGCAGTGGCAAGTCTCGCTTCTGAGGAGGAATATAAAAATACGAGAGCAGGCGGAGAAGTTGGCAAAGTTTCTCCTCTGGTCCGACCCGATAGTCAAGGACGCTCTCAGCGCTCAGCCGTACACGGCGCTGGCATGGACCGGTGTTTCGTTGCTTCTCCCCGTAGGTCTTATGATCTTCCCAGCTCCTATGCGCATGCTTACCAGAGCAGCTCCTCACAAGCGGTACCACCCAAAACGAGGCCATGCTAAAAGGCTTCAATTTAATCGGCAACCTCCAAATATATTGGCGAATCTGCGAAGAGACCTATCTCCAATCCGAACATCGACAACATTACGAACGCCTCGTCGAACCCTTGGCTAAGGTCTATTCGTATATTATCGAATATCAAGCCCGCGTTATATGCCATCTCTCCAGAGCCCAACTCTCGCGCGCGTGGCAAAACGTGGCCGGCTGGAACGATTGGGATAATAAGGCAGCAGAGATTGATAAGTTGAGTAAAAACTGCAGCGGCTGCATCGTTCATCTCAATGAAGGGGAAATCAGGGAACGCTGGAACTGCCAGCTGCAAGAGATACAACAGTCGCGGACCATTCTCGGCGAGATCCGGGAGATTCTTGAAAGAGGTGGGAGGCAGACTCAGAGAATCTACGAGGACCAGAAGGAAAGTGCTCTCCTTGAAGATCTCGCGTCAGACTACGAAGGTTACAAAAACTTCAACCGGCCTAAGGTGGAAGGCACATGCGAGTGGTTCTTCGACGATGACAGATTCCGTAAGTGGCGAGACAGCAACACGTCTAGCCTTCTCTGGGTCTCTGCCGGCCCTGGGTGTGGAAAGTCGGTCCTATCGCGGGCTCTAATCGACGACCATCAGCTATCCACGAACGTTACGACCTCGACCGTCTGCTATTTCTTTTTTAAGGACGGAGATGAACGCCGCATGTACAGCACCAACGCCTTGTGTGCCATCCTCCACCAGCTTTTCATGCAGGACCCTGCCGGCAGCCTGATCGGAAATGCGCTGCCTAGCCATAAAAACTACGGTGAAAAGCTGACCCAAAACTTCTCTGAGCTCTGGCGAATCCTGCTGGAGTGTGTCAGATCCTCGGACACTGGAGAAGTCGTTTGCATCCTCGATGCTCTTGATGAATGCGATGAAAGTAGCCGAGACGAATTGATCAACAAGCTTAAAGACTTCTACTGCCAGTCACACGATCTGGCCCACTCGTCTTCGAAGCTTAAGTTTCTCATCACCAGTCGTCCATACGACGATTTAGAGGCTTATTTTGGGAATTTCCTTACGACAAAGTATCTGCGATTCGATGGCGACGACAAGTCTGCCGACATCGGCCGCGAGATCAATCTAGTCATCGATGAGCGCGTAAATACAGTCATGGGTAGTTTCAACGCTGATGATCGACGCAAGATTTCCCAGCGCCTCAAGAGCATGGAGAACCGCACATACCTGTGGCTTTATCTCATATTCGACATAATCAAGGAGAACCTGAGTCGATACGGGAAGCGGTCAAGCTTTGAGAGTCTATTGTCTGATATTCCATCCCAGGTGTCTGAAGCGTACGAAAAGATCTTGAGCAGAAGCCAGGATGAAGTACAAACCGATATACTTCTCCGAATCACCCTCACCGCTGCACGGCCCCTGACTCTCGATGAGGCGAACGTTGCGTTGACGTTAGCTTTACAGAAACAACGGTTCGCATCATACGCGGCCGTTGAATCAGAATTGTGGCCAAGAGACAACTTCCGAAGGATCGTCAAGAACTTATGCGGCCTCTTCATCAGCGTCTACGATTCAAAACTGTCTTTCATTCATCAGACAGCGAGAGAATTCCTCACCAATCCTCAATGACAAGGCAAGTGGGAAGGGCGCTTGAAYATGCGAAAGTCGCACAGCACGATGTCACTGGTCTGCCTTCACTATTTACTGCTGCCAGATCTCGCAACACCAGTTCAGAACTCTCCCGGTAGTCAAGAACGCTCATTCCTCYCGTACGCAGCTGTCCACTGGCCTTCGCACTACATCTCGCAGGAAGATGTCCTTGCAGACCGATCACGGAAGGATGCGCGCGCGCTCTGTAATGTAGTTGGGAAGGCGATGGTTTGGGCGCCTAACTACTTTGAACCGAGGGGGACCAGGTGGCAAAATTGGACTGATTTGGCTCTGGCGAGCTATCTGGGTCTAAGGCAGGTCGTCGAAGATATCTTGGCCAAGGAGAAAATAGATGTTAATGCACAAGGTGGAGACTATGGCACGGCGCTCTACGCGGCCTCGGCACAAGGCCACAAAGAGGTCGTCGAGATGCTGCTCGATAAGGGCGCCGACGTTAATACACAAGGCGGGCGCTATAGCACAGCGCTCCAGGCGGCCTTAGGAGAAGGTCACAAAGAGGTCGTCGAAATGCTACTCAACAAGGGCGCCGACGTTAATGCACAAGGCGGGCTCTACGGCACAGCGCTCCAGGCGGCCTCGGTAGGAGGCCACAAAGAGGTCGTCGAGATGCTGCTCGATAAGGGCACCAACGTTAATGCACAAGGCGGGGCCTACGATACAGCGCTCCAGGCGGCCTCGGCACAAGGCCACAAAGAGGTCGTCGAGATGCTGCTCGATAAGGGCGCCGACGTTAATACACAAGGCGGATACTACGATACAGCGCTCCAGGCGGCCTCGGCACAAGGCCACAAAGAGGTCGTCGAGATGCTGCTCGATAAGGGCGCCAACGTYAATRCACAAGGCGGRSGCTACGGCACAGCGCTCCAGGCGGCCTCGGAAGGAGGCTACAAAGAGGTCATTAAGATGCTGCTCGATAAAGGCGCCGACGTTAATATACAAGGCGGATACTACGATACGGCGCTCCAGGCGGCCTCGGTAGGAGGCTACAAAGAGGTCGTTAAGATGCTGCTCGATAAGGGCGCCGACGTTAATACACAAGGCGGGCGCTACGGCACAGCGCTCCAGGCGGCCTCGGAAGGAGGCTACAAAGAGGTCATTAAGATGCTACTCGATAAGGGCGCTGACATCAATATATAAGGCGGAGTCTACAGTACGGCACTCTAGGCGGCCTCCGTACGAGGCCACAAAGAGGTCATCGAGATGCTGCTTGATAAGGGTCAGGTCGTCGTTCTGAGAATAGGAACGGGATGTAAATGTTACGAATATCGAAGGATCCCTTCTCGATAAACAAACCTCCCTTTAATTATATAGATTAGATACAGCGCCATTTCTAATGTATAAGATACGCTTCTTAGATAGAAATAGAGAGAGCAAGATGTATATCCTAGGTGTACCTAAGTATTAAATACTTCGCTTGTGGGCATTAGACGTCAAAACCCCGCCCTATTTCTTGAATGATTTGGCTGTTTGTATGCCACTCTAATCCGCCTTTTGGTTGAGCTGGGCAAGTGGGGAGGAGCTGGAAAGCGTACACGCAAATCACTATATAATTCTCTCTACTAATTACACTAATTGGCGAAGCTATCTCTCCGTAATACCTTTAGATCCTCTCGGGCTTCCTCAAGAATCCCCCTCATCCGATCATACAATCCCTCGTTCTCTTTTTTCCACCTTCCACCGTTCGGAAATACTTCTCTCCGTAGTTTGTTGACCCAAGGTATCAACGGCTGGTAGTATGGCGTGAAGTTTGCTTTGCGGATTCCATGAATCTTCTTCATCAACTGTCGCCTTCTTCAACTTTGCTAACGTTACCGGGCTGCTATAATTCCACTGCTCAAACTCTTGAACAACCATACTGTCGCTGTCGTTTGGCCCATCGTAGTGGACGCAGATCCAGAACAGGACCCAAAAGAATGATTCGAGATCGTGCATGAAGGAATGTTGTTCGCCCAGAAGAACCCCAATTGCCATGAACGCCCTGGTGCCGGTCATGCCTTTTGCTCCGAAGGCACCTTCTTGTTCCTTTCTGACAGCAAGGTCTAGGTCGATTAAGAACGAAGGCCAGGAAGGGTTGTTGTCGTCCTCATTGATCATGAGGTTGTTGATGGAGATGTCTCTGTGAAGGAGGCTGGCCTTTCTCCATAGGGACTCGTGTCCGTCAATGCAGCCTTTCAACGCAGCAAGTAGGGCCGCTCGGGAGCTTGCCTTATAGATGGGTTGTCCATAATCGCGAACAATGACTCGCCGATGTACCCGATTCGGCAGCGCATCACTGGTCGGAGATACCATACAGGATCGCTTGCTGGAGGGTAAAGCGGCGTCGGTTTGGCTAGATGACCGTTTCTTGCCAGCCATGCTAGTACTGCGGCCTTTCCGCGAGGCACTGGCCATAACTGTCCTGGTTGGCGGCGTCGAGTGTTCCGGCCTGTAGTTCTTCGCCGTACTAACATCTATTCCTCCCCGAACGTTGCTTCGGACATCGTCATCGGTTCCGCGCACCTGGACCGTCTCGTGGTGATAGTATCGAGCTACGTTCACTACCCCTTTATCGGTCGCGTCTCGTAGCAGCTCCCCTTCCTCGTCGCGCTCAGGGTACTGCCAGGAATCCTTGATGACTAGTGGCGTCTGCGGGTCTCCCTCGGGATGGGCCTTCTAGCAGGTCGTTGCCCGGCCGGATATACAACGTGCGCGTAGCATCACTTTATCAATGATGAGACGCTCTGGTGAGCCATTCCTCTTGATCTGGACGACCCGCTTGTCATCCTCCTTGATGATGGATGGATCGAACCCAAGCTCCTCCTCGCTCATCCAGAGAAACGCGAGGACCGTTGATACGAACTGTAAGCCCTCCGTGTTGATATCGAACTGTTTGGATGCGATGGCCCCGAGCCGATCAAACTCCCATATCCTCATGAATGATCCACAAATGGTAAATTGTGCGTCGACCAATTAGCCTTCAAGAACTAACTACTCTCGTCGAGATGCCCAATATCATCTGCGATGATCTTGAATCTCTAGAAGAGATTATAAGGCTTTGCGGTTCATTTCTAACACTACGAGAACGAACTATTTATTTTGTTCACCAATCAGCCAAGGACTTTCTATTGGGCAATGCTTCTGATAAAGCTAGTAACCAAGCTTCTCAGGAGAACTGGATCTTTTCTTCTGGGAAAGAAGATGTGAATTATACCATCTTCTCGAKGTCACTTAAAGCCATGTCTACAGTATTGCGACGCGATATATACGACTTAAGCGCACCGGGATTTCCGAGCGACAAGGTCCAAGTACCGGATCCGG